>JBBJLS010070822.1:0-11583 GCA_037577275.1 Bryconaethiops microstoma | reverse complement strand
GGACTCCAGAGGCACCAGCAGCTTCAAATATCTGTTTGCTGCTACATAATGGCATTTTAGCAGCTGCTCTCTTGATCCGATGCATGGATCTGCAGAAATCTTCCTCAATTTGCCTTTATCTGCACGAACCCGTCTGTGCTCTGAATCAGCCACAAATCTCTTGATAGTGCGATGATCACGCTTAAGTTTTCGTGAAATGTCTGTTTTCATACCTCGTTCAAGTCTCTGACGTATTTCACGCTTTCCGGCAGCAGAGAGATCCTTTTTCTTCCCCATATTGGTTGCTAACTGTGGTCGGCTTATAAATGTGGAACGTCCTTCTTCAGTAGTTTGTCCTGTAATTGGGCTCACCTGGTAAACTAATTGTCACAAAATTGTCTAAAATTTCTTCCAGTGATGCAAAGAGCCCGGACACACAATGCCATCCATGAGTTCAATTGAAAACCAAAAAATCTCATTTTTGTGACACTTAAATAGAATTTGCATAATAATTTGGAACAGGGTGTAATATCGGTCTTATTGGTCACTAAAATGGCATACCATAGGACAGGAGTATTTATTTATTTGAAAAATGTAAGTTTTGCAAATATATTCATACACGTGCATCAACCTCCCTGTTTGTAGTTTTCCTAGAAACAAACATTAAACATTAAATTAGTGTTTTCCCTACAATTTCATGCCAGAGGTTCAGAACAGGTGGAAGACCAAGTGATGGAGTCTATCCTGGTGGCCACTAATATATATATATTATAATATAGACTCAATTTCTCAATTTAATCAATATATAAATGTATGTATAAAAGTCTGGACTGTCTAGTTTAGCAGTGAACCTGAAAAGATCCGTTTTTGATGATCAGGGCGTGAAGAACGCTTTTGGAGGTGTGTGAGTTTATTTTGGCACTCATCCAGAAAGGTGAGCTGGTCTTGCTGGTTTGATAAAATGACAAGCATGAAACACTGCGCTGGAGTTTATTTTAAATATTTATTTTAATTAAACCATTCGTACTAATTTTTTCAGTTTAAGAACATATATATCTATATTGCTTTACGTACCAAGAAACTCTGTGATTAAAACTTTACGTCACCAACCAAAGAGTCGAGCTGGACGATGAGGTCAACAACAGATAAAAACCCTGCAAATACTCTAAATACTCTGTAAGAAATACACTATGCTATATGCACAAAATGCTGGGGTATAAATACTATAGATAAATAACTTACTGCTATGTAATTTTCTAGTAACACAAACAGTGGTTTGGAGTTGTTCTCCAAACCGAGTCTGTTATTGTACGTAATACAGATCAGTAGTAGATCAGTAATGTTGACATAATATTCACATTGCACATAGTAGTAGTAATAATAAGATATTGCACATAATGATAATGATTGAGCACCCAGTAAGGAATTGCACATGATTTTGAACATTGTAAGACTACTGCACATAATAATAATACATGTTACATAATACATAATACATAATAATATATGAAATGGAGAATGAGAATTTTAAAATGAAGGAACACCTCATAGAACCAAGATGAATGAACATCTAAAGTATCTACTGATGTATTTCATCCAGGCTTTGTGAGTTTATCCAGGCCTTTTGGAGGATTCTGGCCTGGTTAAAGCTCTGTTGAAGACAAAGCCCTGAGGTCGGAATGTCTTTAAGAAACACATGCAGTCAGCTGTGTCCACACTCCACACCGTGTCCTGTGTGTGTGTGTGTGTGTGTGTGTGTGTGCAGTGTGTCCCACCAGGAGGCCTGAGTGGCAGCACTTCTCCAGGGGTTTGAGGACCTGTGTCCACAGCGCCCTTTAAAATGCCACGTTAGACTTTTTTCTACACATAGCTCTCCCCCTCTTTTTATCTAACCTCGCGACACCCCTCCGGGACGCTCCGGTTCCTCTCTGTCCTTCTGGAAAACAATTTCCGCTGCTCAGAGGCCTGGTGCCGTTTTACCAACGTTTACATTTAACGACAGTGTTTGATATTCCTTTTGAGTACAAGCGAATGTGGCGGCTACTGTCTCCATGTAAATATTGGACTTGGGATTGTTTGATGTTTTGCCATTAACCTGTCAGGAGCACAAAGCGGGGGATCGGAGCTTTTCCCTTTTCTGACATGGCGTCTTTTGTGTGAGGTCAAACAAAGGTCCCCGTGGTATTTTCTCCGATGGACACCCTGTTATTCAGCACATCTGAGCGTTATATTAATAAAGAGGACTTGCAAAGCGCTGCTGTCAAAATCAATTCATGAATGAAGTCACTAAATTGCTAAATGGCTTATATAAGTGTTTTTATTCTAGGTTAGAGAGAGCTATATCACGCAAATGAACAAGATAACAAGCAAATTAACTAAGAAAATGAGTCATTTGGATGAAATTTTTAGAAAATAGCTTGTAAACTGATCAAAACGGCACCAAGGTTTTGGGCACCATTTTTTATTCATCACTACTGACCTACAAAGACACCTAATATAATTATAATTATAATGAGGATCACCAGACGAGTGTTAGATATTTAAGGAGCTATTAAGTGCTGAAACAGTGAACGGCAGTCTAGAATTTGACTCTGCATCACCACTCAACCAGTTAACAGGAGTCGGACCTGCACTGTTACACATTCTCTCATCTTAGAAAGGAAATTGGTTTTATGTGACATATTTTCATTTATAGTTGTTCAGTTGGACAACGTCACGATGCTTAACGAAAATCTGCAGTTCATGAAATATGAGGATAAGTGGTAAAAACCTGTGGTGTTTACACACTTTTGACTGTTAGTGTGTTTCTTTACTGACTGTGGGACTGTAGCTTCCAAGGTTTGTTGATATTACGTCAAATTCATTCCTGCCTCCATGCCCACACTTTATGTGTTGCTGGCTGACACACATGCCCAAAGCTTAATAGCCCCACATTCTGGCTCAACAGTTGGTTAGTTGTTTGCTTCTCTTTTTTCTCCAGATGTATCTTTTGTTTTTTTGGTTTCATTACAGCACAGCATTCAATTCCAAAATGTCTTTGGATTATGTAAGTATTGCTTTGTGTACTTCAGATGTTTTTAAGATGTTTATGATTTGTCACATGAACAGCGTGCAGTGAAAAATAACTCAATCATTCTCAAGACAATAACTAGCAGGTAGAAGATGGAGTAAATATAAACAGAATGAACATCACAGCATATATAGAAAATAGACAAAATGTTGTCTATGAATATTTACAATATAAGATGAATACAGGATGTGCAAATGTGCATATTGACATTGTGTAAATGGTGAATGGCCATGAGCTTTACAGTAAAAAAAAACAAACAACAGATGCAGATTAAGTGCTAGGGAATGGGAGGCATATCCAGGACAATTCTGGCACTTTTCCACTCGCACAAGGAACCGTGTTGCACCGCAAACAAATGTTTTTCCATTACAAATAAAGTGAGCCATACCTGAGCCGAACCAACGGCAGGGCTAAAAATGAGCCGCAGCCGAGCTGACTGCATGACTGCTTTCCGATTGGTCAAAATCTTGGACTTGGAATGAAGGCTTTTTTTTAACTGTTGGTGCGCAAAATATTAATGGTGATATAAACTACTGGGACGTCAATGAAGTAGATGAAGTACTGTCTGTTTTTTTTCTGAAAATACGTTTCAGTGGGATTTTTTAACGTTGTAGGAAATGCCTAAGGCTGAGAAATACTGAGAAAAAAAAATGACAAAATCTCAAACAAGACTACAAATAATAAAAGACCACAATAACAAAAGCGGCTCTGACAGGAAAACTTTCCACCCGTTCGACTCCATGGACGCGGTTTTGGGACGACCGGCTATAAACTGTGGAGAGAATTGAGTCAGAAACTCCGTTACCAGACTGAGATACACTGGAATATCAAAACCTACTACAACTTCAGTACCATCACAGTACAGTTTAGGTACAGCACGTGTGGACATCTGGAAAAGTGCATTTGGTGATGAGATCGAAGTTAAAGTCACTTTCTAATGATCCATCAATGTGCATAATATTTATGCACCAAGACCATCACTATTTCTGTCTCAGCCAAATTTTCCTGGAGGTCCTTGGTTTGTCTTGACTTGTGCAATTCCTTTGAACTTCAATTTGTTGATGGCATTTCGGAGGGTGAAAATGACAAAAGCAGGCACTGTTAATATATATCATTTTAGTATCTCCTCTTGTTTTTTAAGGGTCTGTCATCTCAGTCAGTCATGGTGTTTGGTGTAAATGACCTTTTGGACACCTTCACCTCACAGTTGCGTTCATAGAGAATTATTTAGTAATTACACTCTTCCAATGGATTTTAGCAGGTCAGCTTTTGCGAGGACGATGTTGCTTTTTTGGCGAAATGGCACAGAGTTACTCTGCAAACCCTCCTCTGACAAAAAAAAAATTGCTAATATGGACAAAAAGAGTGGAATCGTGAGTTGCCTGGCCAAGTAAATGCTTTTGAAAATATCTGGAACTGGTTCCTTCACTTCCTGTGCCTTCGTTTGAATTAGCACATTACTGGTAGCCTGTTTAAAAAGAAACACAGAATTTGCTGAAAAAAGAAACACACTTTATATGCTTGTCTCATTTTTAAAGATGTTCTTGTTATGTTGAGTTCTCATGCTATTTTTAAACACCCTTAAGATTACTCTCTGCTGGCTGGGGAAGGACAAAGGGAGGAATTGGGAGCACAATAAAGGTATAGCTCTCAACTTCTTTGACAGCGAGGCGGAAGCAACATGCCTTATATTCCGGAGGGTAAAAAAAAGAGGGAAAAATCAGGTTGACATTCATCTAAACATGAGAGTCGCACACTGTGAGAAGCTCTATAGCCAGAGTAGCTGTGAGGCTCTAGATAGAACATCATACATTATTCTCAGGTTCAGAATGCACATTCTCATTTGGGTTCACCTCGTTATTGAATGTATTCGTGCAAAGTGCACATGGACCGGATTGAAGGGGCAGCTGTGTGGAACCAGAGAACAGAAGTTTATAGCACTGTCACTGCAGTTAAAGCAAAGTATATCGCAATAATTTGATCTTGTTCTGTATATTTTATGGCGGCTGTAAACTGTAAAATCTGTTTCACTGTTATCCTCTGCAGATCTGTACTCCAGACCTGGTGGTCTTTCTGTCCTGTTCCAATCAGCGTCTAAAGGAGCGTCTGGAGAAGCGGGCGGAGCAACAGGGTCGCCCTGACGACAACCCCAAGGCCACTGAGCGGCGACTCGCCAACTTTAAGCAGAACGCCGTCCCGCTGGTGAAATACTTCCAGGAAAAAGGTCTCATTGTTACGGTAAGGGCTGCAATCTGCTTTAACACTTAGAGTCTATTAGCAAAAAAGGTCTCTAGGCTGAACTGTTCCTTGATTTCTCTTTATGAACCCAAGGGTGCAGAATTGAGGGCAGATAGGGACCCATCCCTGCCAACATCCAGTGACTCCCTGGAAATCATTTTAAACAAGCAAAACAAATCGAACAAAGCTGCCATTTTCTGTCGGTGTTTGGAACACAAACGGTTCTGTTCTGTTTCTCTACTGCGAGTCCCGCCTTCCTAACCCAGCATCGTTATCTGATTGGCTGTGCTGTTTCTTGCTGACGTGTGATTGGCTCTAAAGCTCAGTGCAGTAGTTGTGTTGATGTAGATGAGACTGAGGACATCTTTATACCTACAATTGAAAATATGGAACACATTGCGTTTGGTTGATTCAGTGAGAGACTAGTGTTGCACGGTTTACCGTTACTCAAAAAGTACCAAAGCAGTACCTCGTCCTTGTATTTGTGATGTGGATATAGTTAACAGTATTTTGTTATATTTAAATGGAAATAATTAAATCTAGATCATTGGTTTGAAAAGGTAACAGTACCTGCCTTAAAATGTACTTTAAGACTCCAGTCAGGTGAGAAATTAAAATAAAGAATTTCTTGTGTTCTGTGATTACAGTACGTCATTGTTGATTGTGTGGATCACAGTGCGAGCCTGTAGGTCTCAGTATGTACTCTGTACATGTTCTTTGATGTTCATGTATGAAAGATGGTAGTGATGTTGCACTATGGCTGGAGTAACGTTACGACTTTTGTGTCCCTATCAATTTTCAAAATCAAACCTGCGTCCTTGATGGAACTTCCTTGGAAGGAGGTGACGGAGGTGAAGGACCCAAGTTTAAGAGTGTGATACACATAGAGAGCTGTTAAGCTCCCGTACTGGGGCTCGTGTCTTTGGCTCACTGTAACTAAGCAGCCGGTAACTTTAGGAATCAGTGGCCTCAGCATGAGAAACGGCGTCCCAGCGGAGCAACAGCTGTAACTAGAACCAGCTCATTTCAGTTAATTAAAGCTAAGTGACGGGGGACGATGAATAAATTCATCCCATTTTTCCCCGATACCCGCGGGTGTATATTAGGTGACCATGGAAACCGAAGAAGGCTGAAATTCTTGTGAACAATGATGTACAGAGGGTTCCTGAATACAGAAAGCCATCTATGCTGAATGTCAAATCTATGTAACATGCCGTTCTCCACAGCCAAGCCAGCGTATGACTAATGCTGAGCGAGCGCAGCTCTTTCCAGCTGAGCCCATTCCTTCCCCGCGAAAGCTGTTCATTTCTCGACAAAGGCTGGAGGGCAAATGTTGCAGCGCTTAGTCCAAATTAGGCTTGAGCTGAATTTCTCTGTACAGCCTAAGACAAATGTCAGGGAATCAATACAAAGTGTGCATAGTTCTGTGCAAAAAGTATTTGCATCTCTGCAGATTCTTTTAAGCCATTTGTATCAACAGTGGGTTTCTTTCTGCCAGCAAAAAACACAAGAGATCATTAGAATACACAAGTAAACAGTAAAGAGTATCACAATTTCTCTTTTTTTCCTAAACAGTAGTTGATATGTTGTGAGCTGGTTAGAGGAACCCTGATTTCTGCTCCAAGCCTCCAGTCATTGTGTGGATTTATAAAATTTCATAAAGAAACACATCTGATTTAATCTGCTGCAGTAAAAAGAGCCAAACCAGGTATTTGATGGAGCTACAAGTAAAACTGGAAAGAGGAAAGAGGTCTGGAAATGGTTAAGAGAACACTTTGCCACAAATAAAACTACTAAGGACAGTTGACTTTTAGCACAACTGCTCTTAAAGGCTTTTAAGTATAATGTTCTCAGGTGCCTAAGACCTTTGCACAGTACTGTATCTTCAGGAAAAAGATGCAGAAAGGAACTGTCTTATTGGTTAAAATGAAGACAAAAGCTGTACTCAGGACAAGCGTGTGTTTCTAAAAACTGCAGCTGGTATTTTGACTTGTTCCTCAAATGTCATCAATCAGCCAAGACGTGCTCACTGTGCCGAGTGCACTTCTTTAGTTCTGCACTGGAGCTGCAAGGCTAAATGCCCTTACCCAGCTCATTTCAGTTCTGAGAAACTGAATGACGTGCTGTTCTCGACTGTATGAGCAAACTGCAGGCTGTAAGGATGGCTGTACTGCTACTTTTAGCAGTGCAGGGCAGAGCTTTAATTGGACCTGAATTTCTAGCCTGAGAACTTTCTGTCCAAGCTGTCTGTCATAAACTATTGAATCTAAAACTGAGACAACCTCATAAAAATTTTGTTCGAAGCTGACCTGAGTCAGCCTGTCATCCCAAAAACCGCTGACGGATGCCTGACGGAATAGTGTCGGGTGAATTACAGCATAGTGACAGTATTAGTGTCGTTAGTTCTTAAAATGAAATGCTAAAAATTAAATAAAAGTATATAAATCAATAGTCAGCTGTCCAAAATTAAGATTGAATTCTGCTGTAACTAATTCGCTCATGAAGCAGTGCTTTCGTCCCACATCCCAAATGTTGTTTAGACTATATACGTTTTCATACTGCACAGTTCTCACTATACCTAGCCTAGTTTATAGTAAGACGTTTTTAGAGTTAAAGCTCTATTTCCTAACTTAGAACATGTTATAGATGACAAAAAACACTTTGGAGTGAAAAAATAAAATATAAACATTCTGTAATATGTCCTTTGCTGAGTCGATTTGCAGTTCAACGTGGGCTGAACTGGATGCTAAATTCTGTCGACAGCGTGTTAAACTGCCAAACTCCAGATTAAACAGGAGTTCAAGGTAAATTTACTTTTAGGGCATTTAGCAGACGCTTTTATCCAGAGCGACTTCCATTGTCTACTACAGGGGACAGACTCTGGAGCAACTTGGGATTGAGGGTCTTGTTTAGGATCCCAGTGGCGGTGTGCTATATGGTAGGGTGTAATCTCCTATTGCTTATCAGCTACATTAGACTTGTAGCTCCAGTCCAAAACTGAAGAGACAAACTTCAGACAGTAGATTTCTTGTTTTTAGAGTTCAAGCTCAGGCAAACATCTGAGAGTGTTTTCCTGGACAACCACTACTAATATTTGCCTCAAAGTCACATCCTTCTTCCCAGTTTTAAGTACGACTTGTCACGCATTCAAATACTGAGCCAGGAAATTCACTGGAACGAGGAAGTAGTCTTTATAAAAAAATAGACGACCTCTGAAAAATGTTTTTGTGGCCAATGTTTCATTAAAATTAACAAAGCGGTCTTGAAGGAGAAAGACAGATTAAGGAGGAGAGAATGTGCATCAGGTACAGCATATCATTAAGTTAAAGTTAGCACGATTTCTACTCTGTGTGCAAATCTGAGATATTTTTACCAAAAAAAAAAGACGTTTATAAATTAATAATGACCAGCTATAGGGAATATATAGTCACTAGGTGGTTATCCAGTTAACTGTACTGCTGCAAATTACTTTAAGAAACATTTTAGTGAAAATAAATGTAAATCGCTTATCTAACTTTCTGTTTATGAAATGGACTTGGTTAGATCATGTCATTTAGCAGCTGGTGGCCTAGTGGTTAGGGTGTTGCCCCTGCAATCAGGAGGTTGTGGGTTCTGCTAGTGTCATCACTGAGGTTCCCTTGAGTAAGGTACCCCACACTCTGCTCCCTCAGAGTGGAAATAACTTGAGTCCTCTGCATTTAGCCCATTCTGAGGGAAGCTGCTGACAGTGCCGACCAGGGAGGTGGAGGATGGTACCTTAGTGGTGCCACTGGTAATCCTGGGATTCGAACCCACAGCCTTCTGATTGCAGGGGCCAATCACTAACCACCAGGCCACCAGCTGCCTTGCTGTGGAGTTAGCCACCATGAGTTACCTACCTTGTTGTTAGGTAGGCGGGTCCAGCAGGTTCTGTATATAGAGCCACATGCTGTGATATTTCCAGTCAGTTGTGCTGTGTCGTGCACTTGAGCCGTCTTCATCAGGTGAGTTTAGCTTGTTTGAACCACTTAATTCATTGCATCAGCTCCTGCTTTTGGGTGTATGAGGAAGCCCGAGCCCTCAGCAGCAGATGCAAACCTCAGGTAAAACACACGCAACAGCACAACAAACCTTTATTACGATATGTATCGTATTACGAAGCCGCTGCTGAATTCTCACCTCCTTTCAACTGGAACCGAGGAGAACGGCATGTGGAGCTGTGTGCTTCTTCTGAAGAACTCCGTCTCAGTCCTTACTGATGTGGATCCTGTCTGTCAACTAGAACTCTCCACTTCTGACAGGAGTGTAACCGCCTTCTGAGTAAGCCTGTCTCAACGGAGCGTAAATAAACTGGAGCACAGCTCCTTACTCTCACCTGCCTCTCTGCACCGCTGCTGATTGCAATAGCAGTATAAACACAATAGATATTCAGTGAAGCCCTAGAAAGCGTTAACTTAAATTGAATTAAGGTCTCGTCGTGACTTTACGCTTGAGTAAGATGGAATATCTGCCTTGCAAAGTCAGAACAACTGATTTTGAAGGGCTTGCTGGAATTATGTATACATCTGGAACAATAAATATTGATTTAACACTGTTTTAAATCTACCAGTAGTCAGTCCTGGGTGTCATTTTTATTAGGGGTGTACGGATACAGCAAACCTTTATTTTTTCAATAGACGATTCAGGGCTCACGGTTCGAAACTCTCATGATATTTTCAACAAAGTAAGTGCAGTTACATCAAATATCTTAACTAATAGAGTGCTCATTCTCCATGATGTGCACATTTTTCTGTCGTAATGTCACAACGTTTCGATCAATTGTTACCTAAAGAACAACTGTGACCATGTCATACTTAATAATAATACTCCTCTTGTTTGAACACAATAAAAAAAGAATTGTAGGGGAGAACAGGACACAGGCAGCAGGAGGTAAAATATAACAAGGATGTTTTAGCAGATCGAGCAGATATTATACACAATTCACGTTATTTGCTAAAATCATAGGTGTTTTCTTGTCACTGAATTGTGTGTTCAGGTCACAGAATTTGCCCGTATAGTATTTTATTTACTCTCTTGGTAAATAAAATACTACAGAGATATATATAATATATGTGTGTGTGTGTGTGTGTGTGTGTGTGTGTGTGCGCGTATATACATATATATTGAGGTTATTATGCTTGTATCAGCTCTTTTCCTTTGTAGTCAAAATTAAATTTGCCTCATTTGAAACAGTCTCTTCACCTTTCATGGTTTATGCAGATATTTAAAAGCTAAAACGTAGCATCTCCACTCCAGACAGAATAAATTTAGCGTACTCCGTTACAGCGTCAGGAGCTTGAGAGAACTGCTATTTGGAGTTTTTAAGAAATAAAAAATAAATAAAAATCACCAATCCACCCAGAGCAGAGAGTGGGGTCAAGGTAATTTCACTCAGTTCTCTTCAGTCTCGTGTTCCACCACCAGTGTTACACACAGGACTGATCCCTTACGCCCACAAATTAAGGCACATTCATTAGTGCCAAGCTGAAAAGCAACTGATTACATTCCACAGTTAATATGCAGTGGAAGTATCCCCTGCAGACTTTCACCTACCGCACTTCTAAGGTCTGTTTTAAAAGAGAAGAGAGTCGCTTAGTAGATTTATGTTAATGTTTTCTGAAATGTGTTGCCTGTTTGCTCTTTGTTTTATTTGTTTGGGGATATGGGCAGATTCATTTGTCTTTTAAGGCTGAAAATTTGATAATTTGGGAGAGAATAGCTAATAATTATCAATAAATATTGATGGCTTCATTAAAACTGCAGTTGTGTTACTGTAGTGTTCAGTGAAACATAGGATAGTTTATTTTTTCACACCACAGGGTTTGAGTTTTACTGGCCTATATATACAGTGCTGTGAAAAAGTATTTGCCCCCTTCCTGATTTCTTATGTTTTTGCATGTTCGTCACAATTCAATGTTTCACACTTAAATGTTTCAAATATTTTTCAATACTAGACAGAGATAACCCAAGTAAACACAAAATGCAGTTTTTAAGTGATGATTTTATTTATTAAGGAAAAAAACTCTCCGAACTTACATGGCCCTGTGTGAAAAACTGCAGTTAAGCGTTTGCAATAACTGGTAATGAGTCTTTCACTTTTCTGTGGAGGAATTCTGGCCCACTCTTCTCTAGAGAATTGTTTTAATTCAGCCATATTGGTTTCCAATCCTTCAGGATTTTTTTGTAGAGAGCAGAATTCACGGTTCCATCAATCACAGCAAGTCGTCCAGGTCCTGAAGCAGCAAAGCAGCCCCAGACCATCACACTACCACCACCAT
>JBBJLS010070821.1:0-11584 GCA_037577275.1 Bryconaethiops microstoma | reverse complement strand
GCAGAAAAGATCGACCCCTGGCTGTATAATTACCTGCAAGTTTATCTTTCTAATGTGCCAGGTGTCTGTTTTGGCATAATAGCCATGGATTTCCCAGGATTCGACCTCATCCAAACAGTCATTGACTTTAATACTGTGTCATCAGTCTCTGCTTAGTATCAGCCTTGGCAGTGTTGCCTCGAAAGATAAATTTAAATTTCAGTCTTACTGATGAATGCAATATGTCAAAGAGATAAAACCATAGTTTTGTGTCAACACTGATCAATTAAGATAACTTGTGCTTGTTACATGTACTGTTGTTGAAATATCTCATATTTAAACAGTAAAATGTTCAGTGTGTTGTCATTTCTCCAGCAGTGGGCTAGGCAGGTAGATACCACATTGCAATGGGGTGATATTTCACAAAGTGGGATTAGTCCATTTAGCCATTATTTTTTCATAAGATGAATACACTGCCTGGCTAAATATTCTGATGTCCTGTATCAAAACTCAAAATTTAGAACACAGCACATTTGAACAAAGATCACAAATCAAAAAATTTGAGCAGAGAAGAGTTCTCTCACTGCCAAATATCCAGAAACATAAATGTTTAAGAATGGCGTCACCTTCTGTTTAGAGAGAAAAACATTGACAGGAAGCAACAGTGACCAAAAACAGTCTGGAGCAGGGAAAGTGCCACCAAAGGCTGAAGATCAACACTTTGTTTTGTTGTGTAAAAGAAATCGGAGAATGAGTGCTCATGATCTGAGAGCTGAGATGAATGTGAATAGAGAGAAACAAGTAACGACTGGACTGTATAGTCGAGTTGTTGCCAGAAAACCTTTAACCCTTATTGCGTTGACAAGAAAAACAAAGACTACTGTGGGCCAAACGACCCAAACAGTGGAGTGTTCAGGACTGGGGCCAAGTGTTGTGGAGGGATGAAGGTAAATCTCAGTTAATTGTGGGTAACTGAAGGATTTCTGTCAGGCGGTGGATGTGGATAAGGGCAAGAACTCAATGTGTTGTGAAATATGGATGGTGGATAGGTGACAATCTGGGGTGTTTTGGGAAGGAAGTTCTGGAGACTTGGTCCAAATTAAAGGGATCAAGAAAAAAAAAGTACCACTACATTTTTCAACATTACACAATTGCTTCTGGTCTAGACATCATTGGACAAAATTGAGCTGCACACAAGAAGCTGGACCAACAAGTTAAAAATCCAGCAAATTACTCTCATACATAAGATTAAATTGCACTTAGTGTATATTGTTAGTCACATTATACTTCAAAACAAGTACCTTATATTAAGTTTGAGTATTTCTAATGTTGTCTATTACCTTCTCCAAACCACTGGCCTGTAGGGCATACACAAATCTACAGTCCTGCAATAACATCCCAAGTGGCTCTCCTCCGGAAAGCGCCTGAGAAAATGATTGAGTGGGTACAGCTGCATCAGAGAAGGCTGATTTCAATGATAATCCATAAATACATGGATGAGTTTGGTGTAAAAGAACTTGACTGGCCCGCACTGAGTCCTGACCTCAATCCCATCCGACACCTTTGGGATGAAATGGAATGGAGATTGCAAACCAGGCCTTCTCGTCCAACATCAGTGCCTGACCTCATAAGTGAAAGTGATCATTCGATCATATGTGAACACACCACAGCACGAAATTCTTCACCAAGGGAAGCAGCAGGCAGCCAGGAACAGGGCGCCCGTGAAGCAGTGTGTACCTTGTTCCCTTGTGTGTACCTTGACGGTACCTTGCTCAGGGTACCTCAGAGGTGCCTAGCAGTTGTGGGAATTGAACCCACAACTTCCTGATCGCAGGGCAAACACCCTAACCACCATCTGCCCCACAGAGGAAGCCTACAGCAGTGATTCTCCAAGTGTCATGACAGGTGAGGCGCAAGAGACCTGGAGAAATTAATGCGGAACTGAAGTTTAACATCGGAGTAATTTTTTAATGGCGGAACAAAGAATTCACATCATTTACATTTAAAACAGGGCAGATGTTTAGCAGGTACAAATAGAAAAAGAGTTGGTGCTTCTGAGAGAAACAAGGCAAGTTCCGATAACCAGCAGAAAAATAAGCCAAAAAGGAAATTTGATGAAGCATATCTTCCTTTAGGTTCGACTGTTAATGTGGTAGATGAGGAGAGACTTATGTTTGAAAACTCTGGCAGCTGACAGTATGAAACCCGACAAATTAAGAAGACACTTGGCGACATTACACCATAGTCACATCAAAAAACCACGTGAGTTCTTTCAGAGAAAACTTGGGGAAAACCGCCAGCAGGAAAAACATTTTGTAAAATCTCCATCAGTGAACAGCAAAGCACTAATGGCATCATCCCATGTCACATGAAGGGTTGCCTAGTGCATAAAACCAAACAGGATACAGGAGGAGTTCATACTTCCCGCAGCTTTAGGTATGGTGTCAACTATGATCGATGAGACGACCGCTGCAAAATTAAAGGCTGTCCCTCTGTCCAATGGCACAGTAGCAAGGCGCATAATGTGATATTTCAAGTGACATTGAAGAACAACTCATTGATACACTGAAGGACAAATGTTTCACTCTACAAGTGGACGAGGCTTCAGACAGCAATAAAGACTTGTTTTTGTTTATTGCTTATGTTCGCTTTGTCAGGGCAAGAGTGAAATGGAAGAACTGTGTGGGCATTTGCAGGGATGGTGTACAGACCATGGCAGGGAAAAAGAAGGGTCTGCAAGTACTTATCAAGAGAGTCTCGTCAAATGCACAGTGGACGCACTGCCTCATGCACAGAGAAGCGTTTGCACCGGAACAGACTAGCCCCAAACTCAACATGGTTTTAACTGCCGTCGTTTCTGTGGTTTCATCAAACAAGACGTCTGAAAGCGTGACTGTTCTCTGCACTTTGTGAGCAGATGGGAGTCGAGCATGAGCTCAGAGAGGAAGGTCTGACGTTTTTGGAGGAGAAACGCATGCATGAAGTTGCAAGCAAGTTTAGCGATGAAGACTTTCTGATGAAGCCTGCCTGTCTCAGCGATATACTCGTAAAGCTGAATGAATGAACTCTGCAGCTTCAAGGCAGAGACAAACATCTTCTTCAACTGGCAGACAAAATAAGTGCATTCACATAAAAACCTGAGGTGTACAGCAGGCGACTTGATGAAGGAAATGCTGATTGCTTTGAGAATCTGTATGATTTTGCTGAATCCGGTCAGTCAGGATTGCACACTAGCACAGTGAACCCCTGTCTTAAAGAACACAGCTCTTCCCTGAGAGCTTTTTTTTTCGGAAATACTTCCCAAACAACAGTGCTCAGTATGACTAGGTGCAAGATCCATTTAATGCAGCTGCACCTGCTGATTTTACTTCTGCTGAGGGAGACCAGTTCATTCTGGCTTGGTGCGAAGAGGGAGCACCCACTCTTAGGACAAAGAGCTGTGGGCATTCTGCTTCCCTTTGCCACGTCCTATCTCTGTGAGATGTGTTTTTTCTGCCGTTGCCATACTGAAAACAAAGTACAGATGTAGGCTAAACGTTGAACATGACTTGAGAGTGGCAGTATCGAGCCTGCAGTCGCGTTTTGAAAAGCTGCGGAGTGAAAAACAGGCTCGTTGCAGCCAGTGACAAATATTAACCTCTCACTAAATGCCTTGTTCATCTCTCTCCGCAGGTTTCTGCATCTGTTCTTGTTCATACATACTAAACTTTATAGTTGTATTTCTGGAAAAAGTGCAAATCCTGCTTAATTTGCAGACTAATGAAGCAATCTAGTGACAAATGTCACAGAAAGTTGTTTGAAGTGAAAATTGTTTTGTTTTGTTTTTTTGCACAACAAAAGTTACTGAAAAAATAAATGTTAATGAGTTAAATGTTTGATGTTTTGTTGAGGAGGGGCATGAAAATATTTCTTCCTGCCAAGTGGGAAATGATCTCCAGAATGAATAAGCACAAATTTCCACAAAACAAGTGGAAACCGTTGTAGTTGCAAAAGTCCACTATATGGACTTTTGTCCATATAGTGTACGTTATTGTAATTACAAAAATAATTGTCGTGAAATAAAAAGAAATACAAATTATTTGTATTCGCCCATGAACCATGATGTCAGAGTGGGCGGGGCACTGACGGGAAGAAACGCCCACTGCAGGAAAGAAGTCAACAATCCTGTTAAACTGCGTGAAAAAGACCTGAAAATCTTTGAAAAACTGCGAAAAAAAGGTGAGTTGAGAAACTACACGGGTTTTATGTAAGAAAACCGAAAGCTTAAAAACATACTCCAGAGAGGACCGTTTTCTTTCAGGTTTAGCTTTGCCTGACTTGTTATCCTTTACATTTTTTCAAAAGTTTTGATTAGATGAAGTACGTGGTGCTTTAATTCTGTTTCGCTTCGTTATTCTTCCAATTTTACGCTCCACCTTAAATGCCCTTGCGTTTAAGGTGGATCGGATACAATCCAATAAAAAAAGCTGGAGAACGAGGAGCGAACTTTCGACTGGCATGAAATACCAGAGTGTTTTGGTGTTTAATTACTCATTTTATTCTGATGGTGATGTCAGTTTATTGCCTTTAGTTTTATGGCTACGTCCCAGCACTACACACACATACACATAAACTATATGGACAAAAGTATTGGGACGCCTGACCTTTACACCAACAGAGACTTTAATGACGTTGCATTCAAATCCATAGACTTTAATATGGAGTTTAATAAGATTTTTTAGATGACTTTAAAGATGAAATGGCTGACTAGAAAAAGCCTTTCTTTTGACTGAAAGTCAAAAAACAACGCATGTGCATTTTCAAATAATGTAACTGATCACTGCTGTTTCACTTTTAATTATTAAAAGCTTGAACTATCTAATGCAGTAACAACTGGACAGAACAATATACACACTGTATGTTTGAACTGTAAGCGTGTTAGTAAAATGGCTGGCATCTCTTGTATGATTACTCAATGGTTTCATCCAATGTTATAACTGTGCATGAACTCCTAACTTGTTGAAGAAGTGTGTGACCTTTTAACTAACCTCTATTTCACAAGTTGAACATAAAAAATAAAAACAATATAATTAACAAAAATGAATAAAACTTTTCTCAGTCTATTTAACGTGAAAATTTACATTTTGCAGAACGTTGTACATCAGTGCTCATGTAGTCCACATCTGAAACCTGAAAATCTATACTCAGATCAACATCTGTTATTCAACTAAGTTACTGCCAACTACGATACACACCTTAACAGATCCTGTCAAAGAAAAATCAGAAGTTTAAGCATAAGTATGGAAAACATGAAGTTAAGTGGGTAAGTGCCCGCAGCGGCATGTGTTCCTCTCTTTTGAGCAACGAGGTTCAAGATGAGTGGTGCTTGATGCCCTGAGAGGACGAGAAGCGACTGTACAGATAAGGAGGTGCAGTGTTAAGGTTTTGAACTTAATGTGGGCGGCCACAGTGAGCCAGTGAAGTGAAGCCTGTGCGGCATGGGCTGTTGTCTTGCTGGCAGACGGCTTGATGATTGGAGGAAAGGATCTTCTAATATTTTCAATCTGCTCATCGAAGAACTTGGCGAAGTCTTCTGGTGAGAAAACTGGAGAAACAGGGAAAGATGGAGATTTAAGAAGAGATGAAAAGGTGGCAAAGGGCAAGCATGTGTTGAAATATGACTTTGCAGAAGTTAAATCAGTGGCAAATTTGGATAAAGGAGACCGAGAAGAGATGAGGTCACTGCTCTGAAGCGTTTTCCTCCATCTTCTTTCGCTGCACTCAGTTGCCTTCGAGTACTCCGCAGGACCTCAGACAGCAATGGAGCTGCTTCGGTCTGGAAGACAAGTGGCAGAGTTGATTAAATGAGCTTTGGAGAGATGAGAGAAGGTCATGGGTAGCTGATTCAACAGAAGATGGACAGGGATTGGTGGAGTGCGTGACAGAAGCACTGAGAGCAAACATGACCTGACTGAATTTTGACCGGTGCAGAAAAAACGGCTCCGAAAACCAGCTGTAACCTTGTCCATAGAAAAGCAGGCTATAGAGAACCCATTCCTATACGAGGTTTTCTGTAGACTCATATTTTGTTCCTTCACATGCTGGTTTGTGTCCATAACTTCACAAACTTCTAAATGCATGTTCACAAGACAAAATGCATGTTCTTCCACAACACTTGCTGCTTTTGTTCTTGTTCTTAAACTTAATCTTACTTACAAAACATTCATGGTTATTTACACTACTGCAGCTCAAAGATAAACTCCGTTAACGAGTCTCATTATGTGGTTTCTGATACTGTATGACGGGGTTACCAATAAAAATGCACAAACAAGGGTCAAAAGTCAGAGACCCCCAGTTAATTCGAAATATTTTCCAATTTTCTAGTTTTAATCACAATTCATCAGACAACCTATCAAGCAATTATCAAGCAGTTTGAGGGAGAAGTTAATATTTGCATGAATTTCAGAAGTTTTCAGCATTCCCCCTTTACTTTAACGACTCAGACTAGAGCAGAAACCTCTGAAGAGCCGAATCAAATGAGCCAGCTCACTGAAAAGAGACAGAATCGCCATCGCTATTGTTGTCGGCAGCACTGATGTAATTTCGCAGCGCCGCCTTGTGGTCATCTTTTGTAACAGCAGGAGCGTCAACTAAAGGAAACTGAAAGTGTTTCTCTGTCGAGAACTCGGGAGCAAGGTGAGTTCTTTGGGAAGCGATAGTTTTATTGGGAAGTTGTTAATACGTTCATTATTTGTTTTAAAAAATGTCATTGCATTTCGTGTAAAAATATGCATTTCGTGAGAAATATCCATTTCGCGTAAAAAAAAACAAAAAACGGTGGTTTTACGGGATAAACAAAATGGTGCGGATGGGAAACTCCGCACTAGGCCAAGGAAGTGGAGAACGAAAAACTGAAACGTGTGGGTTTTTGAGGGGTAAAATGTGTATTAAGAAAAATAGTTTTCTTTGTATACACGTTAAAAAGATATACACGTAAAAAACGACATTTTAAGTCATTAAGGATAAAAAAAACAACAACAGTGTTGTACTTCCTGATGGGATCTGGTACGTTGAAAGATCAGGTTTCCCGCAGAACCTGGTTAGACTCGTTAGAAAACCATCAAATGCCTTCCAGTATCACCGATTACAACTTTGTCCATTTTATATATCTGACCATAAACATATATATGCAGTTCAAATATTTCCTGTAAATCTCAACTTAAACATTAATGTAATCTAATCAAATATAAAACCAAAGCTATTTGCCACTGCCAGGGCATTCACATTTGTTCTAGTTTGTTATAGAAAAGCAGAGCATTCTAGTAGCTGCAAAGAAATCGGGCAAGTAGGACCAACTCCATATGAAAGTCTATGTGTCTGAATGCAGTGTCATTCAAGTCCATGTGAGTGTAATGGTCAGGCGTCCCATTACTTTTGTCCTTGTAATATAATACAATAAACTTTAAAATAAAAAGATTTTTTTAAAACCTGCGTTAACATGCAATAAATTCACAGTCTGCGTTAAATAAAGAATGCCGACAGTGAATAAATTATATATATATAGCTCTGCAATGTGACCAGTGGGATGGTAAAACACTACTAGACATACATCAAAGGTAAATATATGTAAATATACATGCACATTACAAGGTTACAAGGATTTTGTACCGATTATGTGGTTTTTTACACTGGTATTTATGCTAACACCTGTAGGTGTGTTTACTTTGCCAGTTTGGTTGGAGGACACTGCAGAGGTTTGTTCCACCATCTTCTCATATTTCTGTTAATGTCACACTAAAGCCAGTTATGTGACCAAGATTCAACTTGGTGCAAACCAATATACTTTGTGAGGACACAAAGTATTGGACTCATGTGGGCATTATTGTTTAAGAACAATGCTTATTTAGAATTGAATTAAAAGGGAAAAATAAGTTAAATCGCACACATTTTGCCACATTTCCACTTCATTTTAGACATATTCACATAATTGATAGACAAAGACAAGTAAAATGTTCCTTTTTTGAAAGGATCCAGGCGTCTGAGGTGTTTAATATCTCTCAAAGCTCCCACATAGCATGCTTTTACACAAAATGTTTAGGAATACACAATGTTTTTAATGTAGGTTTCGTATGTTATAATCCATTATGTTTGAAAAATAGCATGCAGTGCATTGCATGGCAAAACCGTGCCATTTTTCCAGATAAGAAGCTGTTTTACCATTATTACACATAAAAACTTTGAAGACAGGGGTAGGTGCACTGAAATGAAATGGTTATGTTTGTGTATACAGTGGTTCCATCCAACATCACTGTAAAGAAAATCTGTACAATGAACCATTTCACAGCAAACCACATGGAATCAGAATCAGTGAATGAATTGTGCTGAATCATTGAATCTCCCATTAATGATCGAAACATTTCATTTTTTACAGGGCGACGTATTATTTTTGTGCTTGTTCAGGATGTCGCTGATAGTAAGCAAAGGTGAGGGTGTGACCATGTTCACCGTCACCTCCAACTCCAAGAGCAAGTGGCCACTGTTCTGCCAGCTTCTGGGCACCTTGTGCTGCAGCCCGATCTGCTTCACGTCTCAGAGCCTGAAGCAGCAGCTTGGCCGCGTTCACACGGTTCTCGGGGTAGGACTCTACATTCACCCAGTTCATAATGATCATGATTGACTGCTTCTTTCTAGGCAACTTTCCTCAGGGTGCTTAAAAGATAAGAAGGGATCTTGTACTACTGGGTATTGTTTTGCACTAATTTGTGCACTAATATTTTTCATGTCATTTCAGCTTTTAAAAATTTTTTTTTAAATATGTATAAAGTTGAAACAGAGGCCTCGATTCAGTGATGTCCAAATGTTTCAACTTCACTTTAATACGCTTAGACAGAAAACAAGTGAGAGTAAAATAGCATAATTTTAAACATCATTTTTATTATTATTACTATAACAACTACATAATTTAAGCAAAGCAGTTGTGCTGTGTTGCAACGTACTGCAGTCACTTAGTGAGGTAAGTCAGTTTTAGAGACTAAAAGTGTGTACGTGCTTCCACCTGTCTCACCTGAAGATCCCTGGCAAACCCAAGCCCTGGCTCTGTAGCTGGACAGCCCAAGCATCGGATAAAGTTCTAATAGGGAGGCAAATAAAGACAAAATCTGCAGCAAATTTCAGTTCTTCTGGTAAGGGAGCTAGTGTTCTTCAGGTCCACCACCTCAGCTTTCACCAGGCCACTCCAGTTCTCACTATGGGTTCAAATCCAGAGGTCATCTTAAAGACGCACTCTTTCCCATATGTAGGGATCTCAGTAAATAAAGAGAAACCCCTGTCTCAAATGGACAAAGGATCACTTTATTATAGGAGATCATTTGTCCATTTTTTATACCCTATTTTTTATTTTAACCCTATTTTAAATTCTCGACATTCAAAATTTGTTCAGTGTTTAAAGTACATTGCAGGCTATTTGTAGATTTATATTTTGTACTGTGTATGTGGTAGCCTGTATTTTTATCTTTTTTATATTGGAATTTGTTAACACCTACATCACCCCTGGAAAGTAAACGATTCCGATTGTCATATTTTAATGTCAGCAAATGCAACGATAATTTATTGTTAGCAATACCTTTGGTCAAAGTCTAGACTATGTAATAATGCACTAATTTCTTCTCCTAGACTCTACAGGTGATGGTTGGATTAATGAATCTGGGATTTGGTGGCATCTATAGAAACAGTGGCCGCTTCGGCGTCCTTTGGGATGCCGCTTTTTGGCTGGGGGCAATGGTAAGAATAACCTAACTAAATGCAGGCATATTATTATTATCAACCCATTATTATCAGCTAATACTTTGAATGTCACTTGGTCCACATGTACTTAGGGTTTGCCTAAACCTGCTATACAATATAAATTCTCATAATTATGCCCACTGAGGTCTCCATGAGCTTTATTTTGAGAAAAAAAAGCAACTTCCACAATGCTCCCAGATATTTATACACTTATACACCAGGTAACGCCCAAATACTCCAAGTAAGTGAGACACGTACTGAAAAAGAGTGGTGCGAATGTTTTGCAGTCCTTGATAGCTGTGAACTATTTGCAGACATAGTTGCTGTGCCAAAGTACAGAAGTAACAAATGTGCATAAGCTGTATTGGCTGTCATTATTTAATGAGTCATATTAAACGTTACAACATACAGGCTGCATTCATGTGATACACCAAGACATTAAAATATGATCAGTCTTTATTGATCATCCAGTTTAATAGAGTGAAATAAACTGCCAAGCTGATCCACCCATATATTAAACATTACTTGGAAAAATAACATTCTCGTTTATAGGAGTTTAAGGAATTGCAAAATGAAATGCATAATATGATTCTATTTGAATAGTCTGTTGCAAGTCTGACAAATTAACTTGTTCTGTTTTTCTTCTGTTTTTAAGTTTATTGTGGTTGGCATCATATGCATCATTGCTGACAAGTTTAAAACCCCATGCATAGTGAGTTTCCCCTTTTCATTTTAGTGGCTGCGCCAGCAACACTAGATTGGAAACATGTTACATATTTGGTATAACTTTAATAATGTGCAGGCATGCCTGACAGTGTTGATATTCTTTTTCTCCAGATTAGCTGTACAGTCCTGATGAATCTAGTCAGCGCTGCATTGGCCATAACTGCCATTGTGTTTTATGCAGTAAGCGTTCCGGAGATTCAATATGAAGACGATTGTGTTCCGTCTAGGAACACATATGGATATGAGTACAGGTACAGGTATTACACAACGACAACAGAATCTCCTCAGAAGAAAGCCCTGTTGGATGAAATGATTGAAAACTGTAAGCGCCGCAGGCACCTCTACCGGGTATGCCATTTTATTAATACAAACAAAATGTTTTATATTATTTATTTTCTTATTTTATCAATTTATATTTATTGAGATGAGGTACAAAAAACTTGAGAAAACTTTTTTGATCCCAGAGGGTCTTTAGCAGCATTATCATGCATAACTGGGAAGTAGGGGTGTGTTTGTTATTTGATTTGAAATGTGGGTATAGAGGAGTGACAGTAACTTTGTGTGATTTAACACAGTAACAGGTTTACAATCTTAGAACTTTATATGTTTTACACCAGACAGTTTATCAAGTAGCTTCTCATGAACATTGTATCCATCATCCCGCTTTGTTGGCTCTGCGCCCATGTGTGCTCTGGGTGCATCATTTTAACAGTTTTTGCTATACATTATTACCAGAAAATAGGCTAACTGTTGTTTCTGTTTTTTCAAAAGCAATGGTAAAATGAAACGTAACTTGGAATGTAATTGTGCAAAATGGCATTAATTACTCTAAGGCTTAAGATCTCATTACTAAAAGAATTGGTTTTCTTCACCTAGATGTTGTTTGGAGGACTGTATATCATGATGATCACACTGGCTGTCCTTCAACTTTGTGTCACCATCAGCTTGTGCGTCCTGAGTCTGAGGGCTCTGTGCAAGAAGAAGGAAGGAGGAGAAATGGTAAAAATGTCTTCAAATTAACTGTCCCTGTCCAGTCATGTGGTTGGCCAGCCTCTATATGTTCAGTGTCGGAAATCTGCTTCTTTTGTTTTGTATTAGATACTTCACCTCTTTCACA
>JBBJLS010070820.1:0-11584 GCA_037577275.1 Bryconaethiops microstoma | reverse complement strand
GAGAGAGAGAGAGAGAAAGAGAAAGACACACACACAAATAGAGAGAGAGAGAGAGACAGACAGAGAGAGAGAGAGAGAGAGACAGACAGACAGACAGACAGACAGACAGAGACAAAGAGAGATAAAGCTATCAGTGCAAGATTATGACAGACTGTGCCTCCTAGTCTGTCTCCTAGTTTTGACTTTGCCTTTTCTGTAATGGCACATCATTTGTTGTCATTTCAGAAGACACTGTCAGGAAATAGGAAGCACAGCAGCCAAAGCTGTAGATCTAGTAGATTTCTCAGCCTGTGTTACCATGGCAAAGTCACAGACATAATTAAAAAGTTGAAAATATTTACTGCATTTAGGTTTATAAAATGACAGCAAGCGTTTCTGTTATGATCATGGTTTTTGCAATGAATCTTACATTTTTGCAATTGCCTTTTAACGAACAGTATACGCAGAATATTCAGCTGTACCACATAACACGCTCCCCAGCACTTAATAGACTGTCAGTAAAGTGGAATAGACTGAGCCTAATAGAGCATATTTGACTGGGCTTTATGAGGAGTTATTCAGCTATGTTTAAGAAGCTTAGCCAGAACCCTGCCTCTGACGCTCTGATCTGGTCTCCTCTGGACATGCAGCCAGGATCTCCAACATGCTGCAACTGCTGACGGCCAGAAAAAAAGAGAGAGAGAGAGAGAGAGAAAGAAAAAGAGAGAGAATGTCTGTATATGTGTGTGTGTATGGCCACAGTCCAGTGTATTCTTTCCGACCTAATCATCGCCAACCTGTTTTTGAGCACCAGCAGCTTTAGAATGTGTCACAGGATGTGTAGATGTGCAAGGTCTTTGTGTGCTGGCAGTTGAATGGAGGGTGTCGCTGTACGTGAAGCGGATATGCAGTCACCATGGGTGCACTTTGTCGTCTGTTGCTAAACAGTTTATTACCCTCTCATGATTGCTGTAGGTGCGTAGGGAGGAGACACATGCGCAGGAGTTAAGACGACCACTTTTAATGAACACACAGGTAAAGATGCGAGGGAAAACGGGAGAGAATCCAATGGGGCTCTGACTCGCACTACAAACAGCTTACAGTTCAGACTGGTTCAACCCTGTATGGGTCAGACACAGTTCATACTGACAAAGCCTTTCCAGGATCCCACAGGAGGTGCACGAAGCATACTCCCTTCGACTGAGGCCATTGTGAAGCAAACACAGAGAGTCCCAGCTGACAGCAGAGTACGTCACAGGGGGCAGAGCCAGGCAGAGCAGAAACTGGATATCAGAGCTGAGATGGACCGCTCACAAGCACACTCACAATGGTTTGGAAAGTATGAGGGTGAACGAATGATGAGATCTGGGTCGACTGGGATTAAATGAGGGAGCAGAAACAAGGGGCAGCTGAAACTAATTGGGGACAAACCAACACAGGGAATGAATAAGGGGGGGGGAGACAGTACTCAGTCAGGGATGGAGCGCCGGAGGCAAGGCCATTACATACCCATTTTCAATCCTATCCATTAGTCCAGCCATTGTTTGAGTGGTGAACCATTATCAGCACAGCAGTGACACCAGTAGTAGTATGTCTCTGTGCATTACCCTAGTAGGAGAGTATCAGGCATTGCAGCTTTGCTGGAGTTTTTACGCATGCAAGTAATACACTTGAAGTGAGCTCAATTATATGGATGCCCAAGTACATTTCCACCCATTAAAAATGTTTTGTATTTTTATAAATCAGTTTTGCAAAATAAATAAATAAAAAAAGCGCAACACTACAGTTGCCTGCTATACAAACACAGCTCAGGTTGGGGTGGTGAGAAGCTGAAGACAAGAAGAACCTAGACCTAAATCCAGTTTAGATAATCTTCTAATTGTTGGACTTAAGTTTCTCTATGAGTGTGGTTGGTATGAACAGCGTATTCTATTATGAGTTAAGAGCTTAGGTCAATACAGCACTTACATAATACATAATACTCTCTAACAAAAGCTGGAAGAAAAAAACTTTATCTGTATAACAAATGGCAATACATGCAGACATGCCTTTTCATTTTATGTCAACGCTAATTCCAAGAATGACTATTTATGTCAAAACTGACTTTTTGTGTTGTTGTTGTTTAGAGTTGGTCATCCCTTGCCTCTGATGTTGAAGGGATAGCGGGCAGTGAATAAAATATGCAGCAACAGATCAGTAGCTGTAAACCTGGATCTGCCTGATAAAACTGCCAGCGTATGTAGCCTCAGTGTAATCTGTGTGTGTTCTTGTTTATAGGTGCATTGTGACAGTCATGTCCTGGGAAAGAAACAGCTCCTCCCCCTCTTTTTTGCTTATCCCCTTGGAGGAATAAGACCAACAGTAGGTTAATGTGTAGTGCAGTGAAACTCCCAAGGGAAGGTCATCTACACTGCAGACCAGAGTATATGTGTGTGTGTGTGTGTGTGTGTGTGTGTGTGTGTGTGTGTGTTAGATCATCTTGACAGTACTAGTTGAGCATGTGACTGGCCTGCTTTGCTTTGGGCTGTTTGTCCAGCCAAGGTTGATGCATGATGTAGAACTTACATGCCCTCTAGGCACTGTCACCCTGATAACTGTTTTTGCTACAATTGCTGAGCTTTTACTACCAAATTTGCTGCTCTTCAAAAAGTATGATTTATGATTTAAATGTGAATAACTGACTGACTCAAACCTCGGAATGTGTCAAATGATACATTCGGCAGTGCCTGTCGACAGATGTAGAATTGCTACACATCACTCAAGGAAGAAATGATGCAAATCACCTCTTATTCTCTATATAAACCAGTTTGAGCCGAGACACTATACACCCATTATCATTTTATCAAGTATATTTTCACATCTGATTATTATGCCACTGTGTTCATGGATGTTGATTTTGATGAGAATTATGTTGGACAGGGACATCATGGCATGTCCTTAACCCTAACAGCATTCTTTCTCTTTTATCAGGAGTTGAACATGTTTTTCAGATAACTGCCCAAACGCAGAGACACTGTATGCCCTTTTGGCACCCTGAGGGAGAACATACCACTCATTTCTTCCTATACAACAACATTTCTGTCATCTCTGGCACTGAGATAATAAAACCTCTATGGGTGAAGCTGGCTGTGTGTAGAATGTTTGGGAATGATAACACTGACATGCTGTACTTCTGATACGGAGACCGAAAACCTACACGCCTTCAGATTTCCTTTAGAAAAAGAAATGAATGAACACTGATCATGTTCCTCAAACCATTCCTGAACATTTTTACAGAGCGGCAGGGTGCATAACCTTCTGAAAGGGGTCACTGTCAGTAGGGAAAAACTTTGTTATAGAGGGGTGTACTGCAATAATGTTTAGCTAAACACTCCAGGCCCAATATACCAGGGTAAACCTTGCACATTAGTTTAATGTGCAAATAGGATACATTCCGGTGTACAAGCTTAAATGCTTAGGGAAATGCCAAACATGCCTCCCTCCCTC
Source organism: Bryconaethiops microstoma (assembly GCA_037577275.1). Taxonomy (NCBI): domain Eukaryota; kingdom Metazoa; phylum Chordata; class Actinopteri; order Characiformes; family Alestidae; genus Bryconaethiops; species Bryconaethiops microstoma. The sequence continues at coordinate 8,119 of JBBJLS010070820.1, read as the reverse complement.
ATGCATATGCATTTGAGGGAGAGTCTTACAAAAAGTGGGCTGAGATACTACACATACAAAACAAGCCGTTGGAAGATTTTGTTTGGGAGAGTCTGCTTCTTTAATTTCTTGGCACGTGCCAATTCAAATTCATGTAGACACACTTTCCTAATCCATAGCTGAAAACATGTAACTGTGTGGATAGCCCCTTTACTAGCTCAGTGTCAAAACTATTAACAGGCATTGGTCTGTGTTTGCTCCCCACATCATATGACGGCAGCATTGATTAGCTCAAGTGTCATCTGTAGTGGCAGCTCTCTGAAAGGTTAACTTTTGCTACTTAAAACTCCTTAATATTAGACAAACACAGAAAACCTACCATTTTGTGCTTAATTTAAAAAATCATTGGGCATTTACCCTCTTAATTGTTTTCCTTACTTGTGAATTAACCTCTGACTTTTTTCTTTTTGAAAGGGTTTTGTTAAGGTGTGTAACGTAGCTAGCAGTAACTTTAAAAGCAGATGTTGATTTAAGTAAAGCTTTACAGGTATGAAGAACAGATGTGGACTACTAAAGCAATGATTTATGTCGCTCTGGATACGAGCGTCTGCTTAACGCCGTAAACATAAATGTAGTACAGAGGTCCTCGAGTTACAACATTCTCGACATTCGACGTTTCGAGTTTATAATGCTCACTCCCACTCGGCTTACACCGTTAGCCTCGTACTTACTGACTACGTGGGTGAACTAGTTTGGTTGCGCGCGGTGGAAGAATACGCAGTAACACGGTGTATGAGTGAGGGAGTTTTCCTTTTCCTTTTCTGTGTTTTTATGATTTTACAGCTGTGTTAGGATCAGTAAGTGACTTAGGCTGTGGTGTGTTTCGACTTACACCAAAATTCAGGTTACATCACAGTTGAAGGAACTGATCTGTGGTGTAACTCGAGGATATTATTTTGTTTTCGACATTCAAATTGTATTAATTCTCATACATGTATACCTGTGCTGAAAGTTTTGTTAAGCCAGTTTAATATGTTTTAAATGTACTCTTTATGCTTTTAAATATCTCTTTGTAAAAAATAAAAGTTAAACATGGTAACAGTAACAGTAGATTTTGGGGTAGTGGTGGCCTAGTGGGTAGGATACTTGCCTCTGGATCCTACCTTCAGCACCACCACCACTGGGTTCCTGAGCAAGACCCTGAACCCCAAGTGGCTCCAGGGAGACTGTCCCCTGTAGTTAGGGAATGGAAGTAGATGGGACTTTGTAGAGAATGATCATTTTACAAAGTAGTCCACTAGGGAATAACCTTAGTTCACACTAAGTGTGATATCAAGAGGGGTAAAAAGGAAAAATAAATCTGAACTAAGAATCATGTTTTTATAGAACCTGAATTTTCTAGTTCCAGGCTTAGCAAAAAACCTAAGAACGTTACAGATCACTACTTTGGTGTTGATGTGTACGGGAGTCAGGGGGGGCTTGCAATGTGACAGTATTGATAATACCACCCAGTACCACTACTGTCTGGTAAGCAGCCTGCAGCACCATCTAACAGGGGACGGCAGGTGCACAGACACAACCACACAATTTCAGGAGGGCTGGTGCTGCCTTAGTAAGTTGCTGCTCTAGGCAATTCACTATATTACCTGTAGGAGCATCTTCTACTGCTGTTACAGAACACCCTCGGGCCAAACAAATACAGCTCTAATAGGGCTTATATCTGCAAGTAGACATTTCAGAACCGGAGACCAACACTATCTTTGATGAAACTGGGTCCTTGTCCCTCATGATTATTCAATTGTTCAATTACTGTTATCTGCTCTACAACATGCACACAAACTCACCATCCTCACTTTGACAACCCCACACTCACCCCACGCCAGTGAGTCTGAGATTCAATTAGAGCTGAAACAATGCCATCTGAGTAGCCTCATTGTTTGTTGCTGGCTCAGCATAATATTTGGATAGTGTAATAATATAAGCATGTCTCCTCTGCATCTCCAGAAAGTTTTCAGTCCAACTGACTCTGGCCTGATTGTCTCTGTTTGTCTTGTGAGGTATCTGCAGGAGAGGATTAATGTTCCCTCCTCTGATAATAAGCTATAATGATAATGGTGATACACTGTATCTGTTTTGTGAGCTCTTTTATGGCTTGTTAGGTTGCTGCTTGTGGTATTTTTTGATGTACACTGTTGAAGCGAAATGTATTTTGAGCAGGGGCAGACACGAGCCATTTTAATAAAACAATGTATCTGAGCTCTTTTGCTGAAAAAGCCGCCACGGATTTGAAGAGAGAATATTAATAACAATACTCATTCTCAGTGGAAGTCTGTGAGGTGGGTCAGAATAAATGATTTATTTAACGAATGAACTGACATAACTGCCAGATTTTTCTTTCGAATTTTCCCTAATATGGCGAGTCCACTCTTTGTCAAGGTTATGAGCATGCTTTTTTTTGTTATTAGAGCTAGTTTCATCAAACAGTTTGCTTTGCTTGTCAGTTATATAACAGACCAATCAGCACTCCCTCTCTTTGCCTTTCCATGGCTGTCTTATACAGTGATGTCAAAAATATTTTAAACCCACTCCTCCTGCTACAGTTTGTCGGATTTAGCATCCTCGTTTGATCCGAGAGGAGCTGAGGAGTGACAGAAAAGGCAGGAAAAGGAGGAAGGGTTGCATTCATTCATTCTTCCTTTTTTTCGAAGGTGTAACTCATGAAAAAGATGCCTGTGAAGAAGTGCTGAGGGGGCCAGAAGGGATTACGCCTTACATCATAGTCCGGAGACCCTGAGTGTCTGTTCATGCCACAGACTGGCAATCTCATCCAATTCCAAACTAAAAATATAGCCCACAAATCACATTGCCATCTGTGTATTCTCACTGTTGGGTACTGACGCACCCTACTGTAACAGGAGTCAGTGTTGGGTGGATTATTTAATCAAGCACTGATTACAAATAGCATGAATAAAAATGTAATCAATAATCTGATTTTAGGTTTCATGTACATGATTATTTTTGCATTTCTTCTATTTCTCATCAAGGCTAGGACCTTTTACTGTTGAGGAAGCCAAGTCCAGCCATTTTATTGTGGTGGATTATGATGATAGCACCTTAAAGTTTTCTGAAGGTTACAGTAGCCTATTTAACAATGGCAGTATATAGAGTGCATGTCATTCAGTACAGGGTGTTCATTATGAAGTGAATATTATCTAGCTTTAACCACAGATGTTACATGCAGGCTTTTTTAGGATCAGATGGTCACTCTACCACAATGTTAATGCACACTATATCTTACACACAGCAATGTCAGTGTTACAGTTATTTTGTTACAATAATGCCCTTGTAGTTGTGTTGCAGTATTGTTTGTTGTCTTTTTTTCTATTGTCTGTTATTTGAACATGCTAATGTCTCTCGGAATAAATAAAGTTCTTTCTTATCCTCTTATCTTATCTTAAAGTGAAACTTGACATGATACTGTGTGGCCTCATACATTTCTGAGTGTTTAACTAAACAGAGGGGGGCAAACTTTAACCAAGGGTGGTGGGGGGGGTCAGGGAGTTCATCCATAATGTAATTGTAATCTGATAACATCTGTTTTTAAAGCCATTACACAAGTACTTTTTGGAGTGAGACTCCGATTATATGAAATCTGTTGCTGCTCAATACTGACAGGAATTCACTTTTGGATATCTTCAACATAGTGCCAGCAATAGTTTTTGCCACAATTTGTAGGATTTAGCATCCTCACTTGATCCGAGAGGAGCTGAGGAGTGACAGAAAAGGCAGGAAAAAGAGGAAGGGTTGCATGCATTCATTTTTCCTCTTTTCAAAAGTGCATTTTGGTTTGTTCAGGAAAAAGACACCTGTGAAGAAGTGCTGAGAGGGCCAGAAGGGATTACGCTTTACATGTTAGTCCAGAGACCCTGAGTGTCTGTTCATGCCGCAGACTGGCAATCTCATCCAATTCCAAACTAAAATTTCAGCCCACATAGTTAATCCATAATGTAACTGTAGTCTGATAACGTCTGTTTTCAAAGCCATTACACAAGTACTTTTTGAAGTGCGGCTCAGATTACATGAAATCTGTTGCTACTCAAAACTGACAGGAATTCACTTTTAATTGCCTTCAACATGGTGCCAGCAGCCACTGGAGACAATGAGCATTCCAGGTCCATTCATTTATAACCGTAATTAGATGCTCAAGTAATAACATGCACTTCATCAAATCCAAAACATTCAATCAAGCTCATGACTGTAAACTTTAATGCTAAAAATATTATTAATTGTATTATTATTAGCAGTAGTGGTAGTGGTAGGGTATCATTTTATCTTTTTTTTTCATTTCAAGAGCTAGACGTGTTTTACACAGAAAAACACTAGAAAACTAAAACTTTATGGTTTAAATGGAAAAAAGCCAGATTAATAAAAATAACAGGATAATCACATATTATAGAAGAGACCAAGGGTGTTATTCTTTCATTGTTTTTCGTTTTAAGAAAATTATATTTGGACATTTTTCAGTTGGATATTCGTATTAATCGTATGCGTGTTTGTTTTCAATCAAGAAATAAATGTAGAACAGCCATTAGATACTGTTTTGCTGAGTCTTCTTTAATTAAGTCCCTGAACCTGCCATGCTGATATTTGATGAGCTGATAATATGTGGCACACTTCCAGGCAGCTTCTTTGTATTCACTCCCATGTGAGAGCTGATCAAGACAAATAATCCTCTCACTGTGCAATAAGCATTAAAGTGTAAAAATTATAGAACAATAAAGAGAAAACTCAGCAGGAATGTTATAAGCCCTAGAACAAGCTTTATATCACTGCCTAACCACCTCACAGAAGAGGCTCCCTCTTTCTTCCAGCACTTCTCCATCCAATTCAGCATTTCTTTTATCTGCATGTATTTTTAGAGCCTCATGCTCGGTCATTTAGAAGGTGACAGCAGAAGCCAGCGCATGCCTGTTTCGGCAAGACTTCAAGATAGCTTTGTGTATTGGAAGCCAGAGCAAAACAGAAACTATTATGTCTATCTGTGATAGACATGAAAGGCTCCATTTATCATGGAGAGAAACTTTGGAGAATCAGTAATGCTTCGCTGCATGCAAGAGAATTTTCTACCATGCTGAATGTACAGTGTGTGCTCTGGAGAACTGTAGTAGACATTTTAATAAAAACCTGACAGATTTTGGCTGGAATGTTGAATTAAAGGGAAGTTTGACACTTTATAAAGGCAAAAGACATAATAGTTTTTGAAAAGTCCAGCAGACTTACATAGTATAACAATATGAAGAGTTATGCATAACAACTGTATGGCTTTATTCCAAAACCCTGGATTTTCATTTGTTCGAACAAACATTTTGTTTGACCACACACACACACACACAAACAAACAAACAAACAAACACACACATCCGATACATTGCATACTGTTTGCATAGGTGGTGGCTTCACTTGTGTGCAATATGTCTCACAATGTTCAGAACATTATCATTGAGAAACCAAGAATGTGAAAAAGTAGAAGAATCGTAAAATGATGTGGAGTGGGTGGAGTATTACTGGGTAAAATGTGTAATTTATCTTGGTGCATTATTACTGTTTCTGGTGCATTATTACTGTTGCGTACCTGCATACATATCCATAGTGTTTTATATATATATATATATATATAGTTTTTATTCTATTGTTTTTGCTGCTTTTATCTTAGCTTATAAAAATTTGCTTTATCTTTAAAAAGATAGATCCAAAAAGATCCCACAGAAATGTAAATAAATCTATTCCTTTTAGTTTTATGATTTATTGGTGTCATCGAGAAGACATGAATGAACTGATAGATTTTGCCCAGTTGTAGCGTGACGGAAGAGCCCAATCGCGGACACACACAAAAGGACTGGTAAACCACGCAATTTGGTCTGAGAACACTCCAAGCAAGGAGTAAAGATTCCCACCAGGAACCAATGTGCTCAAACGCATACAGAAGGATATATAAAAGGTTCCAAGAAACCAGAGTACTCACGGTACAGGTAGATAAGGCCTGGATATGAGCCGTCATGAGACCCAATGTCTGAGTGCAGAGAGATACCTAGTTCCTGTTTATATACCCAGAGATGCGAGTCATTTCCAGTGCCTGATTGACATCACGTGACTGGTGCATGTGACAGTAACCCCCCCTCCAGGACCATCACCAGATGGACCCGGCTGAGAGGACACCCGATGATGGTAGTCCTGGATGAGCAAGGGGTCTATGATGAAGTGCCCGGGGACCCAAGACCGTTCTTCCGGACCGTAGCCTTTCCAGTCAACCAGATACTGGGTGCCACAGCCACGCGTCGTGAATCAAGGATCTGGTGGACAATGTAGACAGGACCACCATCAATGATCTGAGGCGTGTGAAGGTGAATGTTGAGGGTGGAGAGGAAAACCCTGTCACCAACATGGAGCAATCATCCTGGAGGGTGCAGACGGCGATGTTGTTGGGTATAGTGAGCATCGGCTTGTTAGATGGCGGTGCGGGCTTGGTTCCAGAGCCGTCAGCACCTGTGGACCAACTGCTGGTCCGGCTCCTGGTGTTCAAACACTGGAGGCTGGAAACCGTTGCAAACTTCAAATGGGCTAAGTCTGGTGGCCGAGGAGGTGAGGAGGTTGTGGGAGAGTTCTGCCCAAATGAGGTAACCGGCCCAGGAGCACTGACGGTCCGCCACAAAACACCTGAGGAAGCGCTTCAGCTGTTGGTTGGTCTGCTCTGTCTGACCATTAGTCTGGGGGTGATATCCTGATGAGAGGCTTGTGGTGACATTGGTCAGACTGCAGAAAGCTCTCCAGAACTTGGCCGTGAACAGGGGTCCTCTGTCCAAGATGATGTCCTTGGGGAACCCATGCAAGCGGACTACGTGCTCTAGGACCAGTTCGGCAGTGGTTTTAGCCATGGGGAGTCCGGTCAGAGCCACTAGGTGCACAGCCTTGGAGAAGCAGTCGACGATGGTGAGTATTTTTGCCTTGAGAATCCGGTAGGCCAGTGACGAAGTCAAGGGCGATGTGTGACCAGGGTTGAGCTGCTTGGCCTGTTGAATGTTGATCAGGTTTTGATGGCCCGTCCAGACTGTGAATGGGTCACCACCGCCCTGGAGCCAGTGGCGGCATTCCTCTAGAGCCCACTTGAGAGAACACCGCCCCCTCATAGAACGCGGTCCGGAGAGCCACATCACTCCATGTCGTCTGGACGGCGAGGGTCTGGAATGCGGCCATGTATTTACTCATGGGGCGATAACCCTGCCGTAGGTGGTACAATCGCGAGTCGACCTTCATCTCACTCTCAGGATGCTGGAAGGCGGCCCTGAGCTGACATGTAAAGTCCAGGTAGGAAAAGGTGGCATCACTGTTGGACCTCAGGACCGCTGTAGCCCACTCCGCTGCCTACCCAGTGAGAAGGGAGGTGAGAAGTGTAATCCTGCTCCGGTCCAAGGGGTAATGGGTAGGTTGAAACTCAAAAATAAGGGAGAGGTTAGTGAGAAAACACACTTCCCATCCATCCCATTCCACTTCCCAGGCAAAGACATCTTGGGGAGATTATGTAGATGTGAAGGGGTTTGGACTGCTGCCTGGGCAGATGGCTGCGCGGCAGCCAGGTCGTGATTTGCCTTTGCAGTGCGGAGAGCTGCGTGTGCAGACACGCTGTCTACTGCTTAAGGTTCACAATCTCGACCGCCTGCCGTTTCACCATCTCTACCAGAGCGGCGAAGTCCGCTGGGCTCACTTTTGACTCAGACATTCTGTCATGGAGAAGACACGAATTAACTGATAGATTTTGCCCAGTTGTAGCGTAATGGAAGAGTCCAGTCGCAGACACACATGAAAGAGCTGGTAGACCATGCAATTTGGTCTGAGAATGCTCCAAGCAAGGAGTAAAGATTCCCACCAGGAACCAAAGTTCTCACACGCACACAGAAGGGTATATAAAGGGTTCCAAGGAACCAGAGTACTCACAGTACAGTTAGATAAGGGCTAAATACGAGCATGAGACCCAAGGTCTGAGTGCAGAGAGATACCTACTTCCTGTTTACACTCTGTTCCAAATTATTATGCAAATTCTATTTAAGTGTCACAAAAATTAGATTTTTTGGTTTTCAATTAAACT
>JBBJLS010070819.1:0-11584 GCA_037577275.1 Bryconaethiops microstoma | reverse complement strand
AGAGAGAGAGGGAAGAGAGGGAAAGAGCGAGGGACATTAGAGACTGAGAGAGAGAGAGAGAGAGAGAGAGAGAGGGAAGAGAGAGAAAGAGAGAGGGATATTAGAGACTGAGAGAGAGAGAGAAAAGCAGAGGGAATGAGAAAGGAAAGAGAAGAGATGGGAGGACAGAGAGAAGGAGGGAAAGAGAGAAAAGCAGAGGGAGTGAGAAAGGAGAGAGAGAGGGGAGGAGCGGGAGAAGGAGAGAGAGAGAGTCAGAGAAAGAAGGATGAGAGAAAGAAATACAAAATGAGGGAAAGAGATAGAGAAAGAGAGAGGTAACAGTGGAGTGATTCTAAACCAGTATGAATCTGCAGTTTGTGTAGTTTTACAGTCTAACAATAGTGTGCAATACTTTTGTAGAAGTGTTTGATTTTTACTACAGAAAATTGATATATATTTTTCTACATATCAGGCACAAACAATGTCTATAAAGCAATGAATTCTTCAGGACATCAACTAAGACTAGTGGTCTGAAGATGGCACAAGATGTCGGTTATATATATGAATAGCTGTTTCTTAAGTAGAACATTGATGTTCACAGGAACAAGGTATTTAGGGTTCAAGGTTACTTTATTGTAATCAGCAGCTGTGAACACGTACAGAGTGAGACGAGATGACGTTTCTCCACGGACCACAGAGCAACATACAGCAACATACAACATTCAACAGAGTGCAGGTTACAACAGACAGACAGTGAATAGACAGCAAATGTGGACATTATGTAAACCTTCCGAGTGATTAGTATTGCACTGTAGGTCTGATTACTGCACAGGCAACAGCAGCATAAAACAGTTCCAGGGACGACAGAACACTACAATAAACAAACAATAAACAGACACTGTAGCAGCGTAACAGTAATGTGAGTGGGAAACTTAGTTTACTAGAAATTAAAGTATTGCACTGTATATACATGTTATTGCACATGAGCATATGTTGCACTGGAATAATTTTCTTATTCTTACTGCACAGTTAGTAGCATAGAAAAACCACAGCGAGTAAGTGTAGAATTATAACAGTGAGGTCGTTAGGGTGCCTGTACTGGCAGTAAACAGGGTTACAGTAGAGTGCAGGTGCTAATTGAGTGTAGTATGAGAGTAGCACAGTGTAAAAAAAGGATAGACATTTTAAGCAGCATGATTCGTATAAAGTGAGGTAGTTAATAGCATAAAGTGAGGTAGTTCAAATGCACTGGTCAACCGGGAACTATACGTTTATACGCGTTTGTGTGCATTCAGGGCCATGATGGCGTGTGGCATGAAGTTGTTGCACAGGCGTGAAGAACCAGAACAGGAGCCTCGATACCGCTCGCCAGACGGTAGGAGGGAGAAGAGTCAGTGTAGTGGGTGGGCTCTGTTAAAGCAGCGGGTTTGGAAAATGTCCTTCAGGGGGGCAGAGACACACCAACGACCTCCTCAGCTGCTCTCACTCTCCGCTGCAGTGTGTTACAGTCCAAGGCAGCGCAGTTCCCGTACCAGACAGTGATGCAACAGTAGAGGAGACTTTCGATGGTGCTCCTATAGAATGTGGTGAGGATTGGTGGGGGGAGGCTCACTTTCTTCAGTTGCTGTGGCGCTGTCGGGCCTTTTTTGCTTTGGAGGTGGAGTTGAGGGTCCAAGAGAGGTCTTCCGTGATATGGATGTCCAGGAACTCGGTGTTGTCGACCCTCTCCACAGCAGCGCCATCGATGGTGAGAGGTGGGTGAGCAGGGCTGGATTTCCTGAAGTCAATTATCTTCTCCTTTGTCTTGTAGACACTGAGAGAGAGATTATTGTCTTTACAGAGGGCAGCCAGTCTTGTCACCTCCTCTGTGTAGGATGAGATGTCGTTGTTACCTATGAGATCCACCACCGTCATGTCATCTGCAAATCTGATGATGTGATTTGGAGCAGGACTCTGCTGAGCAGTCATGGCTCAGGAGTGTGAAGAGCAGACGGCTGAGGACCCCTGGAAAGTCTCTGTGGGATGATGGTGTTAAATGCTGAACTGAAGTCAGTGAACATCCTAATGTGGGTGTTTCTCTTGTCCAGGTGGTTGAGTGACAGGTGTAGTGCAGTGGATATGGCATCATCTGTGGACCGGTTGGGGCGATAAGCAAACTGAAGGGGGTCCAGTGAGCTGGGAAGGGCGGCTTTGATGTGGTTCATGACTAACCTCTCGAAGCACTTCGTCATGATAGGTGTGAGGACTACAGGACGGTAGTCATTCAGGCAAGTCATGGATGATTTCTTGGGAATGAGGATGATTGGGGCAGCCTTGAAACTTGCAGGAACAACAGCTTGTCTCAGAGAGGTGTTAAACACATCAGTGAGGACGTTGGTCTGCACACTCCTCAAGCACCCGTCCAGGTATGCTGTCAGGACCAGGAGCTTTTCATGGGTTATCTTTGACCAGAGTCCTCCTCACGGCAGCTATAGTCAGGCAGATAACTCGTTCATCTGGGAGAGAAGTGCATTTCCTTGCGGGGTCCCTGTTGAGTGTGTCAAATCACGCGTAGAAGGCGTTCAACACGTCGGGGAGAGAGGCATCACTGTCACAGTAAACGATAATATATGGGTTATTTTATTACTTTGTCTATGTAAAGTGTAGTAAGACAGTGAACGGTGTAGGATATAGTGATCGAGTGAACAAGTGTAACATTGTAAGGCGTAAGTATGTAAGGCACTGAATTAGTGAGGCAGACCCAGAATTTGGCAGTTGATTATTTGCTACCGAATAAGTTCTACAATCTGTAGAAAATGAACACAAAAATAGAAAATATAAGACTGGATTGTTTACATCGGCAGATCCCAAAAACGAAAAACAACAAATAAAATCAATAAAATAAACAAATAAACTGAAAAAGTTATCAGGACAAACATAATAAGCATCCCACACCTGACAAAGCTGACAGCTCTGAGGCGCGATGTGATTGGGCGCGATGTGATTGGCGACCTTTTAATATCTTAAAATAAGAGCTGATAGTAGACCAGGATTCTATCAGAGATGGAGCTCTTTCAAAACTCAGTTAAATGCTTTTCTCTCAGCGCTCTGCTTCTTCGTCTAAATCTTGATTCTGCTATTTGTTCCTGTTACTGATCTTTCTAATTCATGACTGTGATGATTGGTTTATTGACTTGACTGGATTTATAATGTTTAATATGGAGCAGCTGGGTGGTCTAGTGGTTAGGGAGTAGATCCTGCGATCAGAAAGCTGTAGGTTCGAATCCCAGGACTGCTAGTGGTACCACTGAGGTACCCTCCCTGCAACCCAGGTGCTGTGTTCCTGGCCGCCCACCTCACTTGTTCTCTGTTTGCTTCACTTGGTGAATGGGTTAAATACAGAGGAAGAATTTCACACTGTGTGCTGTGGTGTGTTCAAGGGGCCACATTACTTTAAATCTAGCCTAAAACTTTTATTCTAATTCTAACTGATTATTTGTTACTTACAAAGTGCTACAGTGCTACAGTGCCACAATGAAGACAGAAAGATGAAAGAAAATATTTAATCATTCATGTTAGCAGATCTGAAAAAAGAGAAATAAATAAATGAAGTGAAAAAGTGAAAAAGCCTCACACACCTAACAAAGCTGACAGGTCTGAGGCTCATCGTAATTGGGCGCGACATGTTTGTCGCACGTTTGAGAAAGGTACTACATAAATAAAATGATGATGATGATGATGATGATGATGATGATGATGTTGATGATTATGATAATGATAATATTACATTTAGAACTAACACTGATTATTTGTTACCTACTGAGCATTACAGTTTGTAGGCAATAAAGACAGAAATGATTGGATCATTCATGTTTGCAGATCTAAGAAAAATAAAATAAATTAATATACTGAAAAAGTTATCAGGAAAAAAAAACATAATAAGCATCACACACCTGACAGTGCTGACAGCTCTGGGGCGCGTCGTGATTGGGTGCGATCTGATTGGCGACCTTCTAATACCCTCGGCTCGACGACGTATCTCATTGCACGCTGCTCACGTCAATCACGGCTAGGCACCGCCTCCCGAGATACCAAATAAGGCGCGCTCCGCCGTTTCATGTCACTGCCAGCCCGGACGGTCGGCTCTGCTCCTGCTCTAGTGTGAGAGTGTGTGTGTGAGTGTGTGAACGAGTGTGTGTGTGTGAGAAGTGCAAGCGACATGACAACGTGGCCAGTCAAACATGGAGCTGTTTAAGACGACAATTTCGGTGCTTTGGATATTATTGCTGAACCGAATTAAGGAGGTCTGCTCCGAGGAAGGTACGTTGGGTTTTAAGGTTTTAACGGTTACTCTCCTAACGGAAAGTCTGCCTCTCTGAACATGCAGCCTTGTTTCTGATGTCTTTTACAGCCTTAAAGTTCACCCTCAGCATTTTATTTGACACATTTCGTAGATTAAATGCTCGTTCTGGTCAGTTTTGTTTTTTGATATCGTCTCAGTTCCTTCGGAATTCAGCCATCCTTCAGGTTCTCCCCCTTAAACGGTTCCTCAACCTGTCAGCAGCCCTGTGGTGAACTGGGGGGAGGCTGAGGTTGTTGGAAATGTGGGCTTATTTTCTGTTTACTGTCTTACTTTGGGCTTGTTCTCTGTTTACTGAATTACATTAGGCTTATTTTCTGTTTATTGTATTATTTTGGGCTTATTTTTCTGTTTACTGTCACTTTGTGCTTGTTTTCTGTTCACTGTCAGGCTATATTTCACCAAAAAGTGTCAGAAAGTGTGCTTCCACTCAGAATACCCTCTCTATTAGAGATGCACTGAAAGTTTCTGCTGTTTCCAGTTTAAACGATTGATACAGGATTTCTAGTCCGATCTAGAGCTTTTCCTTGACCAGTTTTGAGCATTATAGTGTAAATGTACTATTTCAGTGTTTGGAGATGCTCTTATCCAGAGTGTACATGGGTGCTTTGTAGTCGACAAGAAAACCTCATACTAGTAAACCTAGACTTAAAATTAAGGACTGAATAAGAGATTAAGCTTATTCAAAACCCTCTTTTCTCTCAGTGATCTGCCTCTTCTCCTAACTCCTGATCCTACTATTTGTTTTTTCCTGCTACTGTAGCCTGTAATGATGTAATTTGGCCGGTTTCATGTTTTTGCCTCTTAAACGCTGTTTCTTTTTCTATGCCTCAGCTATTTGTAAAGCGACCGTGAGTTTGAGGAAGGTGCTGTATGAATAAGATGATGATTATTATTACTGTTCTTATAGTTCTTCACCAGGGTCTTACCAGATCTCACACACACACAGGTCAGTTTTTTTCTGAAGGTTGTGTTAGGTAAGTTAGTTTATAACATGAACATGTACTCGCTATAATAAGTGCTCAGCGAAGAGGTGGGTATTCAGTCACTTTAAGACAGAAAAGGAGGATTTTCTGGCATTCTGACTTTTTTAAATCACTTTCCCACCTTTGATTGACTCACCATGACTCTTGTTAAACTCTTTCGTTCACACAGGCATTGCAGAATCACAAGGGTTGAGTCCACTTCTTGATCTCACTCTCGCAGATCTGATTCATGATCTTTTACCAGTGTAGGAGTTTGTATTTGTTACGTTCTGTGGGGCAGTTCAGGTATGGTCTTCGCTGAGCTCTGGACGGGCTCAGGTGAGTCCAGCTGAGCGTCCAAATCAGTGCCACAAGGAGGAAAAGGCTTATAAAAAACAGTGCCCCTATAGGCTTTCTGACAGTGATGCCCAGCTGGTCCACGCTTAACTCCTACACTTCATGCTATGTATGTTGCATTGACTCGCTCCCTTTCAAGTGCTTGGTAATATCCACACACTCTCATGGTACATAAGGACCTGCATACGGTTTCTTGGAACTAAATTGACCAGTTCAGTCTACCTGTTTACTTACTTTTGGCAGCATTTATGTTGATGTAATTGGTTTTATTCATGCGGAAATGATGTCCACGTAATGTCATTACATCTAATTTCTGCATATGATGAACAGGCACGCAGACACACACACACACGCGTCGGTACCCTCTACCACAAACACACACTCATACACACACTCTCAAGGGTCACCCCTGACAAGCAATGCCCTGTATTGGACTCCTGCTATGCTTGATTGGCAACAGTGTGCTAATGAATGTTGTGACATCAATTAATTGCGGTTAAAGCAGGGCTTTCTGAGTGGCCTTGGCTCCCCTGCCCGCCGCGGTCAGCGCCGACTTTAAGCTGAATATTCTTCCACTATGATGATGACCCTTGAGTGTGCAATTACGCGCCAGTCCCGCTGAGAGCCCTTCCTGATTCTATCTGTATTTTTGCCTTGATCCGTTTGTGTTACGGGCCGATTCCAATTGGGTTTTTGTGTGAGTGAGTGTGCCTGCCAGGGGGTGTTACTGATTGGTGGATTACCATGCTGCACTTTCTTCTTATGAGCTTTAAAGGTGTTCACTGCTGTTATTTATTTATTTATTTAAAAAAAACCTAATCTCTTCATCGCATCTCTAGCAAACGGCCCGTTACCAGAGACAATACTTTTGACACGTTTCTCGGTGGTAATAGAAGCGAAAACTCATTTCGCTTTCAGGAGAAGATGGGGATGCTGACCTCACTTTTTTTCTATCTTGATGGCTCTCTGTGCTGATCTGATAACAGCGCTCTTGTTGTTTCACTTTAAAATTGTTACACCTCACTGTGTAAGGGTAGCTGGGGATCGTTCTTCTATGTGTAAGGTAACATGAGGCTGTAAGTACATCAATTCCTGAGAGTGCGGCCACTATTACACAACTAAATCCATTGTTTGATTCAAAAATTGAAATTTTACGTTCTTGGGGAATTGGATTAGTGATTGGTTGAATAATAGAGTGTCCTCAGGAAACCCCAAGCAGCGGAATCTTATGAGTGCAGTCGGCAATCCCCCGTGTATTAGTCAAGTCAAATGTTTGCCATCATGTAAATTGTGAGAATTTACGTTTACAACGGAGGCTACTATCACGAGAAACGTTATCAAACGTTAATCTGGCCAGTTTGCAGTTTCCAGTGTTTTAGAAGGTGAGTAGCGGTGCTGATTCTGATTCAGCGTACCAGATCGGTGCATCTCTTCCAAAGGCTAATGAACAAATACACTCTTTAGTCTAAAGTTCACTTACAATAGAAGTCAATGGGCAGGGACATTTGATCACTAACCATACTATTATGTTAACAAGTTTTGTATTGTTTTCCAGGTGTAGAGAAATGATTGTATGTGGTAATCAACTACAGATGCAACAGATTGGGCTGAAGAAACGGAGTTGACACATCAGACATAACATTAGTTCCCCTTGTGCCGCCAGAATAGCTCTGACCCGCCGAGGCATGAACTCCACGAGACCTCTGAAGGTGTGCTGTAGTATCTGCACCAAGACATTACAGCAGATCCTTTAAGCCCTGGAAGTTGTGAGGTGGGACCTCCATGGATCAGACTAGTTTATCCAGCACATCCGATAGATTGTCCAGCTCGGTTGGATTGAGATTTTAGGAGTTTGTGGGCCACCTTGACCTCTGTCACGTTCAGAAACAGAAAACTTTATTGATCCTGGAGGAAACTGCATATGCAACAGCTGCACAAACACAAGAACAATATAACACACAGCATTGAGTCCGAATAAAGCTCTCCAGGAAATAATGCTGTGGTCAGTAAGAGAGTTGGTCTGCAACAGTGTTTAGGTCGATGGTTTTAATCTTGTGGCTGATTCCTTTAATAGCCCCCCGCCCCCTTGTGCCTCCTGGAGCGTGGGTGTCTTCCCTCATAGAGTCAATCTGGTGGCTGGAGGCTCTCTCTCATTCCCCGCTTCTCAGCGCTAACACACCTTGGCATCTCATCTGGAGCTCGTTTACTCCTTCGCCGCTCGTGGCTAATGCGGGCTGCTGCGCTGGTGCCTTTAGCCACGTGTCCATGCAACCTTGCATGCGCGCGTTGCACTGAGCGTGTGTGCGTTCTGTCACGCCGCAGGTCAGGGCTGAGCTTCCAGGGGGATTTCTAGCCACGAAAACGCTGCAGTTTATGCTGTCTAAGCTGCATCAAACTCGGACTGGATGACATGGACAGAATACCATCTTGCCATGTTATTGCGGTTGCAATAGATGTTTTTTGGCAGCCTGTAGAAACCCTCTTTGACTTTTTGGGAAACCAAGCTGACATTTTAAAATAGCACCTCTGAAAAGCCAAAACTGTTTCAAGATTGCATCATTCCATCAATGTTTTATCAGGAAGAAGCCGAGCACTGTTCGGGAGCTTTAAAACAATTACTGCTATTGTGTTTCTGAAAACTCCATTATTACGCTTACATATCATTAAAAAAAGTTATAGTATAAACTTCGTTTAAGCCGCGTAAAATTGCTCAAATATCTCACAGTATTTGTGCTGGTTTCTGCCATGTTTTGAGCTTATGAGGCGGGTCAGCTGACCATTGAGCAACACACTTGCAAACACACTGATGACGTCTTACTGTCTCTGCTTGTTTTACACTACACCTGGTGGTCTTTCTGCTTTTTGAGTGAAAGGAATTCAGAAGGCAATGTAAACACGGGTGCTCACTGACTATCCTAGTAACTGATTAATTAAAATTCAATTTAGTCATTTTTTTACAACAAATAGTTGGTTTCTCTTTTCTGAAAAATAGACGTGCAAGACATCGGTCGAGTTTCTGCAGTCGTATATTACAAAAAACAGCAATGAACCCTAAATGGCCTGCGGTTGGTCTGCATTACTCAGATCAGTATGTCTGTTGGGTCCAGTGAATGCACCGACTCTTGAATAGGAAACTAACAGCATACAATAAAAAAAGTAGTGATTTATTCAAAGGCTCGTTTGCATGTTTGCCTCTGTGACCTTATTATTACAAAGGTCAGTATTGCACTATGCAGTACATTGAGCAGGTTTAGTGTAAACTGTAGCAGTAGCTCCACTCAGACTCCACTGTACAGACTAGCGGGTTTTTGTGAAGCTGACGGGACACAGTCTGGGCTGTGGGACAGTTTAGCTGTCCTTTGCTCAGATGCAGAGTGATTAGCAGTGGACTGCGCCCTGTTGCTGTGATCTTGGCGAGAGATTTTCAGCTCGCTTTAATGATATGGGCGAGATGGTGGCCCTGTGGTTGGCATGGATACAGCGTGCCTTCCCAGCTCAGAGGGAGACGGGCACGCCAGGCGTGGAAGGTCAGAGTGGTGTGTGAAGTTGGCAGACAAGGAAGTGACATCCCCTCTCCAGGACCTCCATAGGGGGGTGTGTGTGTGTGTGTGTGTGTGTGTGTGTGTGTGTGTGTGTGTGTGTGTGTGTGTGTGTGTGTGTGTGTGTGTGATTTGTCCTGTGCTGCTTCCTTTTGAAAAGGGAGCTTAGTTACACAGTACTGTAAATGTCACCCAAACAGAAACCTCTTTTCCAGAAAGTAAACATACTTTTTTCTTTATTTTCTAGTCATTTAGAATTTGTCACCCATGCATGCGTTATTTATTTATTTATTTAAAATATATTTATTATTATCCATCGCTACTCTGAGCACCTTTCTGGTGAGGTTCGAGGGGCCCCACTTTAAAACAAACAAACAAATAAATAAATAAAGGCACCTCAAAGCAAGAAACTAGGATAGGATATGGGAACTTTAGGAGAACACTTCTATTAGCTTCTATAATAAGTAAGTTTCTAAGTCACATGTTTCCTTTACTTTTACTAAAAGAGAAATGAGAAATGTTTCGGAATACCCATGTTAATCAACTGTGTGCTTCAGATGCAGCAGATAGAGATTATTAATTAATTCTGCTCAAACTAACATTTTAAGATAGTTGAGCTCCAATTATAGCACCAGCTTTTAATTCCCGTATAATTGTACAGACTATATATGGTACAGCCAGAGAAGGGCAAGAAGGAGCCGGAGAGACAAAAGCAGGATGAAATGCAGGGATGAAAGGACGAGTACCCTGACTGTCAAGACTGAATTTTCTGTCTTATAAGGATGTGACAAAGAAGCACAACCCCCTCAACCTGACCTCCAATTTACCCAGATGTGTGTTTACAAAAATTGGCAGAGCCAGAATTGACTGGAGTAGGAGGGGGTCGAAGTTGTTTTGTTGCCCCCTGCACGGCACAGGGTCGCCTGGATACGTCATCCTTCTTCATGAGGGTTCGATTTTGCTGCGTCTGCAAAAATGCAACCCTGAGAAGGAGGAGGAGTGTCTTTTGTCTGAAGTGCTCTTCTGAAAAGGACAGATGATTTCTCACCAGCGGAATAAGAAATTCTTCATGAATCACAGCTTCATATAGGAGGTCCACTGTAGTGTACGAGTAACAGGAGCTTAAACTGTGTGCCTGTCGCGGGCTGTCACAATCTGTTATACTGATAATTGAGAAATCAATCGATTACCTTGATGATCGATTGAGCAGTCATTTAAACCCGAAGTCTAAAGGCGTATTGATTACTGGTTTTAATTAGTCTCATCTGTTTGGCTTATCACATATGGGTTAAAAAATATCCCTGTAAATTGTTAGAAACTGGTATCAAACACTCAAATGCACCATGTCCTTGATTGTTTTCATAATGTATTTCATTCAGTGTCACAGTAACTTGTGTTCAGTGAAGCTGTTAAAGCACTGGAAACATAGCTAAACTTGTTAACTTTATCACTGTCTAAGCAGATATCAGATGTCGGTCTTCTTAGCTGATAAACAGCGTATCTTGTCATAACACAAGTGGAAAAGGTCCTTGAATGATCGACGGTTCCCCCTTGTGGAGAATGTTCAGACTGCAGAGCATGACTTTATAATGACCTGCAGGGACCATGTTTATCATTCAGATTGCAAATGAAACACTACACTTGTTCATCAAGAAGTGATTTTTAAAATTGATTATTTTATTATGATCACGTAACTTTGATATTAAAGGACAAGTTTTGAGAATTCGCAGATGACATGAATCATTTTGCTAAACAGACATTGCTTTAATGGCATGTATCACTTGAATATTTTTTAAAAGACCCTGTGAGACCCATTTACAGTAAATCCTGCTGAAGTGTTGCTTTTTTTCCCCCCAAAGATGTACTAAAGAGCGTTCACGTTGTGTCTGCGTTCCGTCAGTATTAATGCAGCTTAGTTGGAGTGGGGCAGACAGGCGTGCCTTCTGTGTGTTAGGGCAGGTTCCACATGCGGCTCCGCGGTTATGTAAGTCTCCAGCAGCAGACAGGGCTGTCCGTTTCATTAATATAAGAGCGGAGCTGCCGTGACTGAATATGGAATGTTTTTTCATGAGACGCAGCTGACCGCAGCTCCTGAAACTATTAAGTATAAAGCAGAAAACTGATCTCTTTGGTCATTATCTGCTACAGATTTTTTTGGCAGGGAGCTTAAAAGGGTAGCCTTAAAGCTGGCTTAAAAAAGTATGTTAGAATTTGCTCATTATGCTTAAAAAGTAGCTTAAAAGACAACAAATTTAATTTGAAAATGACATGATATATAAAATGACACACATACGTATATAAAATGATACATACACATAGCTAGATAGCTAGCTAGGTGTGTGTGTGTGTGTGTGTGTGTGTGTGTGTGTGTGTGTGTGTGTGTGTGTGTGTGTGTGTGTGTGTGT
>JBBJLS010070818.1:0-11585 GCA_037577275.1 Bryconaethiops microstoma | reverse complement strand
AAAATTCCATAAGCAGCACCGAATTTAATCTAATGAAGTAAAACCAGCCAAACCAGGTATTTGACTGTAGCTAAAATAAATATTGGACTTCTATGATGAAAGAATTCTGAAAATGGTAGGAGAACACTTTACCACACATAAAAACACTCTTTATTGTAATAATGTTATTTGTACAATAAAGTAGTAAACAGGTTTTAACACTACAGTAGTAAACAGGTTTTAAGTAGAATTTTCCCAGGTGCCTAAAACTTTTGCACAGTACTGTAGTTGAAATCGCTCAAAGGAGAATCCCAGCAGTTTTTACTATTTCAAGGTTCAAGGATCGAGAACACATACCTGTCACCGGCAGCTGTGAACACGTACTTGCTTTGAACATTTCTCCAAGGACCATGGTGCAACATATAGCAACATTCATTTTTCAACAGACTGTTTTCAACAGTCATGACAGAGACAACAGACAACGCAATAAATAGACACAACGATTGTAACGGCATGTAACAGTAAAGTGTGGATGCTATGTAAACCCTACAGAATTAATAGTTTTGCATCATAAGTATGATTATTGCACAGAGGCCAGTTAGCAGCATTGAACAAAGTGCAAGGAATCACAGAGACTATACACTACTAGACAATATAGCTATGTAACAGTAGTGTGAGTGGGATGTAAAACTGAAACAATACAATAATAGAGAAAATATAGCAATGTAACAATAGTTTGAATAAATATGCAATGTAACAGTATTTCCGCCACATTCCTAACAAGCAGTCCCATGTAATAACGTTATTCTGCAGGCATTCAGTTCTTAAGACGTCCGGTTCCTATCACCACCACTGTGAACAATCTGTAAGGGCTTCTAAAACACAGCATTTTACATCAAACCCCACTGAATGTCTTTGTTTACATTCATTTTTTCCAAAATTCAGCAAAAAAAGTTGCTTTGTTTTCTTTAACAATGTCGTTAGAGGCGGGAATCCCACAATCAAGGATTGCTGGATTGCTCCAGTGCAAAAATATTAAAGTACAAAAAGAAGCCAAGAGGCAGACGATCACTTCATCAAGTGCACCACTGTCAAAAACATGTACGCGTCATTCGATTACTTGATTCTCAGGCTTCTTTAGCGCTGAAAACATGGCCTGTAAATGATCTACTTCAGTGTAAACGTTAGAAGTGGGCTACTCGTCTCCGGCATTTCGGAGGACAAACCGGATGACTTCCTACCCGAGTGATCCTGAAAGTGTCTGAGTCTCTGTTGTTGCTATGGAAACAGCTCAGAAATACAGCTTTATGTTTAAATGAGAAGGCAGACATATAGAAACCGATACGAGACATTTCTATTAAAAGGACGTCTTTGACTCCTACTTGCACAATGTCCATTTTTTTACAGCAGAGGCATCAAATTATTGTTTACTCTCTTCTAACGTACTCGGTCTACCTAAGAAAGAGTTAGCGATTAGCTGAGTAGGATAAAGTGAGTCAGGGAGCCTATTTCTTCACCTCAAAAGTAGCGCCGAAGTTTATCAAAGCTCGATCAACCAGACTGTGTGAGACTGTCACTTTGACTTGATTTTGACTGTATACACAGACCCCACAGTGGCATGGCGGGTAGTGCGGTTGCCTCCCACCTCCAGGGTTGGGGGTGTGAATCCGGGTCCTAGTCTTGTGTGTGTGTGGAGTTTGCGTGTCCTTCTCGTGGTGGTGTGGTTTTCTTACGGGGTCTCTGGTTTGTCCCAAAGTCTGAAGACATGCGTGTCAAGTGAGTTGACCGTAGGAGTGTGTGTGTGTGTGTGTGTGTGTGTGCACACGTGCCCGGGGGTGGGCTGGCACCCCACCCAGTGTGAGTCCCTGCCTGATGCTCGTAGAACCCAGGATAGGCTCCGGGTACCCATGACTCTAGTAAGGATTAAATGGTTACAGAAAACGAATGAATGCATATTCTCTTCCTTTCCCCCAAAATGTAGTCATTCAGCCAAGACACGTTTACATATGTGGCCGCTGACACTGTATGATATAAAAACGGACTAAAATACATTGCAGCCATCATGAAGCCTGACTTTTCCCATTTTACAATGAACAGCTAGTAAGGACGAGTCCAAATGTAGTCCTAAATATCTAAAAACCTGATTTGTTTAATCAATAATCAACAAAGCAGTTTCTCTAAAATGGTATGCATTATCATGTTTAACCTGTTTTACTGTAGCTATAAAATGCAATTTGTGCCTGTTTTGGAAGCCACTTGGTTCAACTGCACATCTTCTGTTCTTCAGTTATCCAGTTAATTTGTATGGTGCAAATGTGTATGGCTTACAAAACTAGAGGCAAACTTGATAGATGAGCGAAGATGGTGATGTTTATGAAAGTGTTTATAAATGCAAATCCTGCTCTGGATAATGAACTTCTCAGGAAGTTAATGAAGCTAATGATCTCCAGGACCAGGGCTGATGACCTTCCTGAGAAGATACAGGAAGATACTGTAGATCGCCAGGACCAGGGTTGGTGACCACTGGTCCTGGAGATTTGCCTTCCTGAAAAGTTCCAGCGACAATCTGCAACATGTACTCTGGCTAATGAACTTCTTCAGAAGTCTCTGGAGTGACTGGAGTGTTGAGTAAGGGGGAGGGACCAGTACATTTGATGCAGGTTGGAGCTAAACAGCCTAAGACCGCAGATCTCCAGGAGGTCCAGCAGTTGGTGATCACTGGTTTATTTCAAAGAAGAACCGTAGACTACTGCAGCCGTCTAAAAGCTACCATACACTGGACGACATAGGGGATGTCAGATACCAGCACTGATTATCATCCAACACACTTTACTTGTTTAGATTTAATGCAATACCACTTTTATGGCTTAATGCAATACTGCTTTTGGCATCAGTTTGAAAGAAATCCCCTTACATAGTAATTAGGTAACTAAATATTATACCAAATGTACAATTCCCTTTTTGAAAGAGTCTTTTTTTGCTTTCCATTGATGGAATATGAGGTTTTTTGCACGCTCTTGGCTTCTGCCTGTATCGTGGTTCCATTCAGATGGATACTGAGTTATTAACTGACATTCAAAGTGTCATTGCGGAAACAAAAAGCAAAATGGTATCGTGCCATCTCGAGTATTGTTGTGCCATTTCTAGAGACACACTCACACACACACACACACACACACACACACACACACACACACACACAGAGCTTTGTTTCCTTCCGAGTTGGCTCAGTGCTAACTCCTCATTTGGCCTCCGTGCCCTCTGATGTCTTTCATGTCTACTGTCATTCTTCGCTTTGCCCACACAGTCTAAGGCTGATGCTATTCTCTGCCGGCTAATGAGTATCTCCATCTTTGTGTCTCGATCTTTCCGTCTCTCTCTCTCGCAGACATGCACATGAACACACAGACACACGTCCACACCCACACACACATACACACACACACACACACACACACGCAGTCCGACACTTGCATACGCGTGTCAACTTTCCGAGTCATCCTCAGGACCAGCCGCTGGGTACAGCAAATGCCATTCCATTAAAATTGCAGGCCTTAAATCCATCAGACCCTGGCACCGAAAGAGCTGCGTTCATTATGCCTTGGCAGTCATTATCTCGGTTCTCACGACTGAATGTGGCCTGATGACATCAACGCCACATCATCCTTTGTTTTCTGAACCTTTGCGGGTGTGTGATAAGGCCCATGTTCATCAAGAGTACTATGCACTGTGTTCCTTCACTCTGTATTGTGTACGTAGGGTCTTGATTGTCGTAGCGTGGTATCATCTATGACAAATAAAAAAATCACCTCGTGGTTCTGAATAGCCACCAAACAAACAAGACCATTTTAAATTGAAAATCTCATCCAAAATACACTACTAACAAAATTTTAAAGTGTAGCGACCACCGAGCTGCCGTCACGTTAAACATTTACAGAGAAAAGGAAGATCTTGCGTGGAATAGCACAAGTCAGATGAACTAAATGGTAGCTCCTCTATGTAGCATGACATAGGTTATCATATTAAATGGAATATTATAGACCTATGAATAATCTACATTATATGGACAAAAATATTGAGACATCTGACCATTACACTAACAGAGACTTTAAAGACATTGTACTCAAATACATAGATTTTAATATGGAGTTGGTCTCCCTTTGCAGCTAGAACATTCTTCTATAACATTCCATTCTTCTTGGAAGGCTTTCCACAAGATTTAAGAGTGTTTCTATGGGAATTTGTGCTCATTCATTCTGTAGAGCATTTATGAGGTCAGGCACTGATTTTGTCCACAAAGTTGGAAGCATGGCATTGTCCAAAATGTCTTGGTGTGCTGAAGTGTTAAGATTGCCCTTCTCTGGAAAAAAGGAGCCTAGCCCAAACCCTGGAATACAAGTGTGTCCCAATACTTTTGTCCATATAATCTAAAACCTCTGCCAGTTTGTAAAAGCAGTAAACACATTTCACCTAAATGGTGCAGATGTTTTGTTGCATCACTTAAAGCTACAATTCTATACCAACCCCCCCCCTCCCACCACCACCACCATATTACTTTAGTATTTTCTATGAGGGATGCATTTACATGTATTAATTTTTGCAAACTAGTGAAAAAGGGGAAGGGACCTATTATGAAAAACGCTACACCTAGATGCTAAAATTAGTGGTGCCTTGAATTTGGGCCATTAGTGCTCGCACTGTGGAAATAGATCGCTATTGGTTGACGATCTAAATCTTGATGATCTAAAAACACATTTATGCTCTGGGTGGTGTGGATTTTATGCGGGATTGCATTGAAAAAAAACATTTCATCGTGTTCTAATGTGGCTGCGCCTTCTTACGTTTACCTGATAGGACATTTGCGTTGCTAAAGAGTGCAATCCGAGCAACCTGCTCTGTTCTTGGTGCCTTTGATAAGAGGCTGCATGAGACAGCTGTCAAACCTACTTGGCCCTAAGAGGCTTTTGCTCATAAGAGCTTATACCCTTTGAAGGTGCCATTGGTTGCATGTGAGAAATTGATCCTACTTCCAGCTTTTATCTTCCCATGCATCTGCCAATCAACAGCCCACCCTTGGCCTGCGGTGGTCCACAGGCAGCATGATTCCAGAGAAGCCTCTAGAGAAGTGACCGAAATGGGCCTAAGCTCCATGAGCAGCACGGTTCACTGACGGAGACGTGGCCCCTGAAGAGCATGCAAGAGACCTATCAGCTCAATTAGGCAATGCCCATTAACCCATGAATAATCCAAACAATCTCCAGCAGACGTTATCAGACCACCCAACGCTCTGACTAAACGCATGTTGCGGCAGCGTATTATTAACAACGTCTCTGTGGGATAAATTGATAGTTATGCTGTCGAATACACCCCAGTGGGGTTTGAAGATGACACTCAAGCTCATCCTCCTGAACGGAATCAAACTCTACAGTTCTGGCTTTCAGTGCAAGACACCTATTGTCTCAAGTGTATACATTAAATAGATTTATATATCCACTCTGTACATATACACATACATATACTCAGTGTGTACATATATACATATACTTATCTAAGTTTACATATACATATATAATTTTCAATATATATGTCCATATTTATATTTCTAGATTGTTTGTATAGTGTACTTTTTATACTGTAATAGCTTCTATTCTATTGTTTTTCATTTTCGTTGCTCTTACCTTTGTACTGTCCACTTTCCGTGTTTGCCGTAACAATGCAAATTTCCCACTTGTGGGACTAATAAAGGTTCATATCATCTTATCTTATCTTATGTACCGAAACACAGTTCTGCTGAAGACCTCATCCACCTCCAACGAATTTTTAAAGGAATAGTTCAGTCCATAAAGCGAACGTTGTTAACCTTTCAAGTGCTGTCAGTTAGCACTCTGCAAACTGGGTCATGATATTCTCTTAAAACGATTCCATCTTTTTTATACAACACAAGATGACAAATTCTGAAAAACTCCATTGAAGTGGTTGGGTTTTTTTAAACCCTTTGGTTATTGTCAAGGTTTCTAAAAACTAAGAATCAGTCTAAGTAGAGCAACACGAGATGATATACAGTAGAAGTGGGTTTTTCTTCTTAAGTGTTATTAGTTCAAACTCAGACTGTGATAAATTTGACCTAAAACACAATGGAGACATAGACGATTTGGTGTTCCCATGTCAAGTGAACCCTTCAAACTAGGCATTTATATTCCCTAATGAAAAGCTCAAAGCTGCGAGAGGATGGCGTAATATGCTGGGAACATTTCCCTTATTCGATTAGCATATTTTACAGGCCTATCAAGAATGCAAACACCAGCTTCCAGATGAAAAGGAAAGGCTGGAAACATGAAGAATAATGTTAAATCAAGGGTGACTGTACAGTCAGCTCTGTCTGCCGGGCTCTAGTGCGCTGGATAAAAATGTAGACTAGCTGCCGACCTCAGGAACATTGTTGAAGACCCTCGCTGTAGGTACCACTTCAACAGCAATCAATAAGGCATAATCAAGGTTCAAGGTTACTTTATTGTCAGCAGCTGTTAACACGTACATTATATGGACAAAAGTATTGGTACACTAACAGTGACATTGCCTTCAAATACATGGACTTGGTTCCCTTTTGCAGCTATAACAGCTTCCACTCTTCTTTGAAGGCTTTCCTCAAGATTTTGGAGTTTCTGTGGGAGTTTGTGTCCATTCACTCTGTAGAGCATTTATGAGGTCACGTACTGATGTTGGACGAAAAGAGATGTTGAACCCCATCCAGCACCTTTGGGATGAACTGGAATGGAGGTTGCGAGCCAGACCTTCTCGTCCAACATCAGTGCCTGACAAATTCCCACAGAAACTCCAAAATCTTGTGGAAAGTCTTCCACGAAGAGTAGAAGCTGTTTTAGCTGCAAAGGACGGACCAACTCCATATTAAAGTCTATATATGTTTGAATGCAATGCTGTTAAAGTTGGTGTAATGGTTAAGTGTCTCAATACTCCATTTAGTGTACCTTCGTGAGTAACATGGTAGTAATTTGGAAAAAGTTGTCCTAAGACTAATAACTCAAAAATAAGGCATCGGTCTAAAGGGTTAAACCTTGATGTGGAGGAATGTTGGTGTCCACATTACGGATGCGCTTTCTATTTTTCCCGCATCTGTCTTCATTAGGAAGTCCGACCACTTGTCCATTGCTAGGCTAAACCAGAGGGGTGTTTTATGCAGCAGCCAATTCATTAGAGTAATCTCAATGTGTCATGTTAAACATAGCTGGGATGCCTAATTATGATTTCCCTGGTAGCACCGGGCATGAATAATTAATGAAGCCGAGCCGGCGTTTCACCAGCGTCTCCGCTTAGGCCTCGGCCGCCTCCTGCTGGATTTGTGTATAATTTAAAAGGACAATGAGATTGATTTGGAGTTGACAAGGTTGAAGGGCTGGCTAACAGAGCCAGGCCTGAGTTCTACGGACAGTTGGGTGAGTTATTGCATGAAGGTAGCTTGGGGAGATGCTGGGGGAGCCATAGGGCCGGGATTTGGAACATTTGGAACATTTGGAACATTTAGAAGTAACACTGCTCAGTTCAAATGCATCCTGCCTCAGACAGGTTGACCTCAGCAAACTTCATAATACAAAGTCTGGAAACAACATACATTCATTTTGTGAATATTTTCACTGCCTGGCTATATGCTTTGGTTTAAAACCGTGGTGTGTAAATCTTTTTCGCAGAAAAAAGCTTCGTTCTGGTTAAGGATGAATCATTTCAGCTTCAGTAGAAGCAATGCCACCACAGTGCTCAAACCCCTAAGTCACGACATGTTACACGACGTGGAAGACATTGTATGTCAGCTGTGGGAGAATCACACATGCCATTGAGCCCAAAAAAGCAAGGCTAATATGGCCTGTACCTTTTTTGAGGCTCACACACTACATGCAGTAAGGGTCTGGAAATAACTAGATAACTAGATCATAACAAGACAACGAAGAAAAATTGTTGCTTTTATGAGTATTATTATTCATAGTTTTATTGATTATCTGAGCCACTTATCATAACCAGGGTATTGGGATGCTTATTATTTTTATTATCATATTATTCTAGTCATCAATCACACTACTGTTCTTCGTAAGTTTTGTTATTCTTTTCATTGCTGGAATTTGGTGCTTCTCCTCCTACAGTTGTTTGAAATGTTCGTATGGGTCCAATGTCAAAACGTCCATTAATGTCTGGTGTAGTACGCATGAATTCAGATTTTGGATCGGTTAATCGGGGTAGAGTATTGATAGTTTAAAAAAATCATTGCTTTGGCCGAGTCGCCTCTGTAATGTATGAGGAGAGAGGGTTTAAAATGTGTGTCGGAGTGAGAGTCTGTGACGCTAAGGTGGCCGGAAAAAACCCAGGACACAACCCGTAGAAACACAAACAAGGAGAAACAAACACAGAGCAAAACACACAGCAGACTCATAAACAGAATTCAAGACAGTAAAGCTTAGATGTACTGTCTTGAATTCTGTTTATAAGTCTGCTGTGTGTTTTGCTCTTTGTTTGTTTCTCCTTGTTTGTTTCTCCTTGTGACATATGTCACTGATTATTGTGGTTTACTGACAAAGAATCAGCCCATAAATGCAGCTACGCATTCAGCCGTCCTTACCCATAAATTGCTTGGTAAGAGACAGCGGGCTAACGCCCCCCTCGGTGATGACGAGCACTGACAGAAGAGAATCAGAAGATTGCTCGTTTGGTTTAAAACTATGGTGTGTTGATCTTTCTAACTATGGTGTGTTGATCTTTCTAAAAAGAAGCTTCGTTCTGGTTAAGCATTCATCATTTCGGCTTTCATAGAAGCAATGCCACCACGACCCCTAAGTAACGACTCCTGAATAAATGACGTGGAAGACATTGTATGTCTGCTGTGGGAGAGTCACACAGCCCAAAAAAGCAAGGCTAATATGGTCCAAACCTTACTTGTGTCATGTCTTGTCAGTGGCCGCTAGAGGTGATGTACTTTTATTATGAAGTGGTGGTGGGTTTTTGGATGAACAGTTGTGGTTAATTTAAGTGTTTGTGTTTGGTTATTGGTTTGAAGTTTTCGGGTTTTGTATTTAAGTTCATTTATGGTGGACCTTAGTGTCAGTCACGCAGAGAAGGAATTGTGTTCTACTATCTCCTTTTGTTTTGAGCTTTGGGGTTTGTTTCTGGCCCTCGTGCCTTTTGTTTAGTTTAAATAAAGAAAAGTGAAGCATGGATGTCTGCCTACGCGCCTGCCCTCATTTGGGGATTAAGGGAGAACGTGACAACTTGAGGCTCACACACTAGTAAACTTGCCCATAAAACCAATGTCTGGGAGTCTCCAAACACTAGTTTATAGCAACCACGCAACCACACATCACATTTTCTTGCAGAAATGCATCTAGTTATTATTATTTTTATTTTTATTTATTTTTTCATTACTGGGTCAGAATCGGTTCACATATATTCTGTAAACCTGATGCCACAGCTGGCCCAGATCAGCCTTGAAATTCATTCCATTCAACCCAAATCAGGCATAGACCCCTGACTCATTTTCACGTCTGATCCAAATGTAGCCCAGACAATTGGAGCCATACTGGCCCAACTTCACTACCCTTTCTTATCTTAAACCCGCCCATGTCCAAGACTGATAGAGCCCAGATCCTATAGCTTTATCTGCACATGAGTGCTAAAAAGTGCTATATTTTAAAATATCTTCCTACAACGACTCAAAAAAGCAATTTTACTAGTATTAGAAGCTTATACCAGTATAGCAGTTAGCATTGGATAAACTGCATGCCTAATTCATTTACTACATAATCTCACATAATTCTGATCTCTGACTCATTATGACATACTATTGTCTAATAAATAGAGCTAAAGCTAAAAAAATATTTAAAATGTAATGCCACACAGTGTCAGAAGCCTTACAGGCAAGTTTAATTTGAGGCAGCCGTGTGATTTAGACAAATTTTTACAATGCTATTATATTTGTTGTATAATCTTGCATTACCAGCTTGCGTTATATGCAATGAAAAACTAAAGACAATGCGAAAAACCACATGAGCTAGTCTGTTTGAGATGTGTGATATATGTTTACATGTGGTTTGCACAGTGCTGATTGATTACAGTAGATTAGATTTTGGTAAAAGGGCAAAACGAGAGTAAAATAGATTTTTCCGGCCTATGTGTGCCTCATTGTGCTAGAGTGTTTCCCTTCTCAACTCAGAAACGACCCTCCGTCTCTCTCCGTCACTCTCCGTCACTCACTCTCTCAGTACAGTTCTGTATTTGCGCTACTGACATAAATGTGTACCTCATTTAACAAAATGCACATCTCCCTCTGTGCCAGTTTCCATCTCTCTTTATTAGTCTCTCTCTCACTCACTCAATCTCCCTCTCGCCCTATTTGCTCTCTTCATTACTGTTTCTCTTTCATTCAACCTCTCAGTCTCTCCCCTTCTGTCTGTCTGTCTGTCTGTCTGTCTGTCTGTCTGTCTCTCTCTCTCTCTGTTCCTGTCTCTTTCTGTTTCTCTCTCTCTCTCTCTCTGCTCTTTGCTAATCTCTCTCTGACAGTTTCTCTCTCTTTTTTACTCTCTCTCTCATTCTCCGTCTCAGTCTCTCCCCTACTGTCGCTTTCTCTCTCTTTCTCTCCTTCTGTTTGCTCTGCTGCCTGTACTACTCTCTTTTTCTCCCAGTCAATCGCTCTTTTACTGTCACACTCTCTCTCTCTGCCCTTTACCGCTATCTCTCTCTTTATTTCTTGCTCTTTCTCCATCAATCTCTCTCTCTTACTGTCATGCTCTCTCTCTCTCTCTCTGCTGCCTTTACTAATCTTTCTCTTTATTTCTCTCTTTCTCTCTCAATCTCTCTCTTACTGTCATGTTCTTTCTTTCTCTCTCTCTCTCTCTCTCTCTCTCTGCTCTCTTTACTAATCTCTCACACAGTTTCTCTCTTTTTACTCTCTTTCTTACTGTCATGCGCTCTCGCTCTCTCTCTTCCCCTTACTAATCTCTCACAGTTTGTCTTTCTTTACTCTCTCTGTCTCTTTTACTGTCATGCTCTCTCTCTATCTCCTTCTCTATCTCTCTCTCTGCTCTCTTTACTAATCTTTATCTGACAGTTTCTCTCTCTTTATTACTTTCTCTGTCTCTTTCAATCTCTCACGCTCTTACTGTCACACTTTCTCTCTGCTCTCTTTACTGCTCTCTCTCACATACAGTTTCTCTCTCTCTCTCTCTCTCTCTCTCTCTCTCTCTCTCTCTCTCTGAATAGTGTAACTGCATGTTGAGTCACTCTGACTGGTCAGTGGAGTGTATCCAGTGTCTTTTCTCAGTATAACAGTGTGAGTTTGGGTGGCTGAAGGTGTACATGTTTGCCGTCAGTAATGCTAGGAGGAATCAATACTGGCTGATTTCCCAAAGCTCCATTGTTGATAAGCACTCGTTTAGTCTTTTAGGCCACCCCAGACCCTGCAGTGGTGAAGTGTCCTGACTCCGGCGCTGACTGTCATCTACACAAAGAACCACAATATATACAGTACTGTGCAAAAGTCTTAGGCACCTAGGAAAATTATACTTAAAACCTGTTTACTACTGGACAGTAGTGTTAAGTTAGTGTTAAAA
>JBBJLS010070817.1:0-11586 GCA_037577275.1 Bryconaethiops microstoma | reverse complement strand
CATGTTTGTGGCTGTAATGTGACAAAATGTGGAAAAGTCCAAGGGGGCCGAATACTTTTGCAAGCCACTGTATTTATTTATTTCTCTCTATCATTCTTTCTCTTTTTCCATTTGTTCTTTTTCGCTCTTTCTTTCTATTTCTCTGTATTGTTCCTACTTTCCTTCTTTCTATTTCTGTCCTTTCTTTTTTCTGTTTTTCTTTCTTTGACATTCTTGGTTTCTTTTTTTTCAGTTCATTCATTGTTTCTTTCTCTCATTCATTCCTTCTTTTATCATTCTTTTTCTTGTATGTTCTTTCTTTCTTTTATTCTTGTTCTTTCTTTCTTTTATTCTTTTTTCTTGTATGTTCTTTCTTTCTTTTATTCTTCCTTTCTATCTTTCTTTTTTAATTTCTTCCTTTTACACATTTTTCTCTTCTCTTTCTCTTATCCTTCTGATTTCTTCTCTCTTGCTTCATCTCTCAATCTCTTCCTTTTTTCTGTCTTGCTGTCTCTCATCTATCTTTGTCTTCCATTCACTCTCTCTCACTCACTCACCCAAACAATGTATCATATGCCTATGTAGAAACTATTTTATAGCTTACATAGTGCCCCCTAGAAGAAGTAGGAGGTTCAAAGCACATCCAGATTAATATGTTATTAACATAAGAGAGGGGAAAGGAGAGTATCGGATTGATATCAGCATCGGCAGATACTTAAAGTGCAGTATCAGGCCACTCCTAGTTTTAGCAAGCTAACACCCCATAATCAATAAAAGATTAGCCTCCAGTGGTAAGGCTAAAGAGGCAAATGACAGACGTTTTTGGAGTAATTGTGTGAAGTGTACTGTATTTTTATGGACAGCGGTGAGTTGTACATAACTTCATCTCTGGTAGAATCTTAGTCTTCAAGCAGCTCTTAATTTTACGTTTTACTCTGGGTAACAGTGTCTGACAAACGCTGTAAACGTATGTATTAGAGATTCCTGAACACACTGAGGATGATCTTGTAAACATTAGCTTCCAATGATAAGCTAAGGAGACAAATGTCTCATGCTGGACACATCCTGGCTTTGGAGGGCTAGTGCAAATTTGATGTGTAGCCATATTGACAGGTACTTGAGTGTGCGGTATCGGTATCAGTATCATGAAAAAATGGTATCATGATGTGGGCCATATCCCTAATGAACAACAGTACAGACAGCAGTGTTTAGCAACCTTAGTTCATGTTAATGGACAACAATGAGTCTTACAGGGTCAGAAATCACATAAGTGAGTCTACTGAAGATACCTGAACACTCTGAGGAGCCTCTTGGATGGTGTATAAGTTTAGCCTCCAGTGCTAAAGCTAAAGATGTAAACACCAGATGTCTTGGTTTTGGAGTAACTGTATAAACTGTAAATTTGATTGGTGTCGATATCAGTAACATGAAAAAGTGGCATCGTGCCACCCCTAGTTTTAACAAGCCAACACCCCACCATCAATAAAAGATTAGCTTCCAGTGCTGAAGCTAAAGAGGCTCCAGATGTCCTGGAGTTGGAGTAATTGTGTAAAGTGTAAATTTGACTGGTATTGGTAATGGATTCATGAAAAAGGTTTCGTGCCACCCCTAGTTTCAGTAAGCTAACACCACACCCAGTGGTTCAGACAGCTGTGTTTAGCCACTTTTGTCCACATTTATGTCATGCAGGATCAGAAACCACATAACTAGACTGTTGAAGCACCTGCCAAATGCTAATAGAGATTCCTGAACATTCTGAGGAGGGTTCTGCATGGTATATGAGATATAAGCCTCCAGTGGTGAAGCTAACTAGGCAAACATGAAATGTCCTGGCTTTGGAGTAATTGTGGAAAGTACAAATTTGATTTCTTGCCGTTTGCTACACAGCCCAGACAGTAGCCGCCAGAGTGACTAACCCGCAGCTGTCTGCAGCTGCAGCCATTCTTATAGATGCAGAACTGCGTCCTGCTGGCCAGCAGACGCAGGCGGTCGCTGTGTCCCCCTGTTCTGCATGGCGGTCCTGCAGAGGAAGAGCAGCATGTGTTTATTTGAGCTCTAATCACCTCTCGGCTCTGCCACATCGATCGGCTAATGAAGCAGAAAGCACTCGATGTCTTGTTTGTTTAGCAGCCCGTCCTCCCGTTAAAACGGCAGCTTTCCTCTAAAAGCATCCACTTAAGTTGTTCTGCTTTTATGAGGTTTCTCCTTAAACTAAACGTCCCAGAACAGTTGCCTGTTAACCCCTTAGGCTATTGCTGATTGTAGATAGAAGCCCTGGATCTCAAAAATAATAACTGAATCATTCCTCAATTTTTCCAAAGTACCAGACTTTCTTGTAATTTTTAATGTAGTCTTGAGGAACAGTTCTCCAGGCTTCCTGAAGGACCTTCGAAGACTCTCATTTTCAGTCCAGTCCCTGAAGCTGACCAATTTTAGAGGAATGATTTTTGTTTGTTAAGCCACACTGTGACATATGTATGAGTCATTCAAGCAGAATAAAGTACATCTAACTTAAGTCCTGAACCAGTGAAGAAACAGGTGCAGATGATTCCGGATGATCAGGTGGTGATCAGTATACTGGTAGTGCTGAATGCTGAGTGGTTTGAACTCCTTTATCCAGGCTCCTTGTATCATTAGGCACTTTGCAGCCTGTCACAGTAAAACATTTGTCTCAAATTCGTTCATTTTATCTACTCAATATGCCAAAGACAAGAAAATAGTAGGCTTAGCGCCAACAAGGTGATTCAAAACATAATATGAATAAATGAGGGTGCTAAAGACTTGCACAGTACAGTGTTTGCAGTATTTGCCAATCAGGTTTATACCCCATTAATGTCAATGTGAGTGTTTTTTTTAAATATCTGGCAACCCGGCACTCTGCTCTTTGTTATAGAATCGTTGTTGACTTTTCGTGTTTTGTAACATTTTTTATGCTTTTATTTGCAGTTATGAAGAGCAGCAGTGAAGTTTGGAGACACTATTAAAAGTGAGCGCCTCCTCAGGGAGAAGCTTTTCTGGAGCCGCAGTAATTCAAATGTCAACTGTGGCGTGTTTTCTCTGTAGATTTTTCACCTTATTTTCCCCCCTTTTTCCATCTTATTGGTGTTATTTGCTCTTTTTTGATCCTGCTGTTCTCTGGCAGCTGAATCTGCTCCTCTGAGCTGGAATTTGGAACGAAAAAGTGAATTTGCTCTGTCACTCCACACTGATCAGAACCGGCCTCATCTGGTTTGGATCTGATTTTAAAAACTCGGATCTGTCATTTTCCGCTTAAAGATCATTCCTTCATCCGACTGTCTTCAGGACTATCCAACAACTGGATTATCTTTAGAGGAGCAGATTGGCATAAAAACAACAGCAAAAAACAACAACACCCTGATGTCCTTTACCATGAATGTGCAGTGAGGTGCAAAGTAAATCTAAGAGTCAGTCATCAATGATATTAATATTATTATTATTATTATTATTATTAATATTAATAATAATAATAAGAAGAAGAATCTTCAGGGTTTTTTTGTTACATCAAATCTTTTGTTGACAGTAAATAGCTGTTTATCTCTGAGCTTCAACCCAGTATATCAGTTTATCATTAATCATTAATGAATGTCATGTTTTCTATTGAAAATATATTACGGAAATATTCATGGCAAATATAACGATATATTTCATAATAAGAGTTTCTGTCTCTGTGGCTAAGCTGTGTCAAATGTTACCCTTTCTCCTGACTGAGGGCAGAAAGGCAGACTTCCGTTTTCAATGCTTTTATTTAATCTAGTAAATAAAGGGTCTCCCCTCCTAAAGTGCACTCCCAGTGTGCCAACGCAACACCCAAAGATGGAGGAGGGGGAGGCGGAGGCAAAGGGAAGCATCCCATAAGCCCCACCTGGCCGCCTCTCAACAGGATTACCTCCTGGCTGGCATTCTGCACGGCCAGGGCAGCCCGGGTGGGTCCCATGGTACTCTCCCCTTTGAGACTCCTGGTCTTCACACAGGGAGCTCCCATCTAGGAGCCCCTCACTGTCCTCCGGGGCAGAGCCCCTTACAGGGAGCCCCTCACTGTCCTCAGGGGTGGAGTCCCTTACCAGGAGCCCCTTTCTGTCCTCAGGGGTGGAGCCCCCTACTGGGAGCCCCTCTCTGTCCTCAGGGGTGGAGCCCTCTACCGGGAGCCCTTCTTTGTCCTCAGGGGTGGAGCCCCCTACCGGGAGGACCTCACAGTTCTCTGGGTCAGAGCCCCTATCTGTCCTCAGGGGTGGAGCCCCCTCCCAGAAGCCCTTCCACAGTGAGCCCCTCACCAACTACAAATGCGGAGCCCCCTACCGGGAGCTCCTCCTTGACCATGGGGTCTAATTTTTCCCAAGGAGCTCCTCTGGAGCTCTCCAAGACCCCAGTACCCCCAAAAAAAATTCAGAGGGAGACCCCAAGCTCCTGTGGCTGCTACAGGCCCCTCTGTGGCTGCTACGGGCCCCTCTGCTGTGGCTACAGGCCCCTCTGCTGTGGCTACAGGTCCCTCTCGGGCCTCTGCTGAGTTATCTAGCCCTGCTGTAGAGGCTAAAGACCCTTCTAAAGACCCCTCTATGGCGGCTAAAGGCCCTTCTAAAGGCCCCTCTACAACAGCTAAAGGCCTCTAAAGGTCCCTTTGTGGCTAAAGACCCCTCTAAAGGCCCCTCTGTGGCTAAAGACCCCTCTAAAGGCCCCTCTGCTATTGCTACAGGCCCCTCTCTGGCTGCTGTACCAAGCCCTTCTGCTATTGCTACAGGCCCCTCTCTGGCTGCTGTACCAAGCTCCTCTGCTACAGGCCCCTCTCTGGCTGCTACAGGCTCCTCTGTGGCAAATGACTCCTTTGAAGGCCCCTCTGTGGCTAATGACCCTTCTACTGGGCTTAGCGGCTGGGCTAACAGGCTTAGCGGCCGGGCTAACACGGGCTTTAAAGGCTCTACTAGTGAGCCTAATAGCTCCTCTAATGGGCCTAATATTTACGGGCCTATTTGTAGACCTGCGTCATCCCCAACTCTAGCCACATGCTACCTGGGGCTCGAACAAGCTGCTGAGTGGCAGGTGTGGGAGGCTGCAGCCGTCTCCTGGGTGCTGGTACGGGTTGATGGTGTGCAGCCTGGTCGCTCGGGAGCGTAGTCTTGGCGCTGCTGAGCGTGGTCTCGTCGCTAGCGAGCATGGGAGAGGTGGGACTGGCTGCGTGGCCTCGCAGAGCTGTTGTTGGTCGACCCACGTGACCAGCATAGCAACCAGCCCCGTGAGCTTACCTAGCTGACTTATCTAACTCCTGTTTCAGGTTCCTTGGAGCCAGCGGGAGGACCTGAAGAGCGCCCCAGTCCATTGCCTCGGCCGGGGTGTTCAAGGCGGGCTTCCACAGTACTGGCCCCGATGAAGGAGGCTGTAGCTGCACTGACAGGGAAGGCGGGAGCATTCTCGGGGCCGGGACAGGATGCGTGAGGATGGCTTTAGCGACCTCTCGCGCTATGGTGGGTGCAGCAACCTCTAGCTCCAGGTTCCTTGGAACCCACAGGAGGACCAAAAGAGCCCTCTCGTTCGGCGCCTTCGCTGGGGTGCTCAAGGCGGGCCTCCATGCCTGCTTCCTCCCTACAGGTCGAGGGTCCTGGCCAGACGCCAGTGGGAGGATCAGAGGAACACCTGCATCCGGTGCACGCTTCTTCCTCACTGGCGGAGGTGCAGACACGGAGGCAGACTTCCATTTTTAATGCTTTTATTTAATCCAGTAAATAAAGAGGCTCAAGGGCCAACAAACAAAACTCAAATGCATTTCCCAAACTAAAGGGAGACCAGGATAACACAACTAGCCATGATGATGTTTGACTCACACTTCAAACTAAAACACAAACCCTTTTATACTGAAACTCAAAACCCACCCACCAATAACAAAACTCAAACACTTTAACCAAACCCAGCTGTGACTCATCATGGAAAAAAACAACCCCTTCAAAATAGAAGTACAAAACAAAACCTCAATAACAACTTAAACAAAGATGGCCTCTAACAGCCACCCACCGTCATAGACATCAGCTCTAACTAGCTGGGGCGTCTCGGCTCTGCCATCGATCCGCCTGTCCTGTTAGTGGAGGGTCAGCGAGCTGCCCAGATCCGATGACCTTCCCGATCCGCGCTCGTGTGTGTGTGTGTGTGTATGTGTCGGGGATGGGGGGTTGGTACAATGTTGCCATTTGAGGTGAACCGGAAGATTTAGACAGGATTCCATAGATTCTTGTGCTTTTGTGATGTCACAAAACACTGTATTTACACATACCCACCTATTCAGGTTATAGCAGCTTTTGCAGAAATATGGGGCAGCCAATCAGAAGACAGCTAATTTGCATATTTTTTGTCTTAACAGCACAGTAACTGTTTAGGCTGTTTAGTGTTAAGGGATAAGGCGATGGCCCTGTACATATGATTTCACTGACGGAACCCTAACACACCATTCTTATTTAAAGGTCCAATACCCTGTGATTCTCTCAATATTCCTCAAGACTACATAACAAGAAATACAAGAAAGTCTGACTTTTGTACAGTTGCACGTCTATTGAAATTTTAATTTTCTTTTATGTATTCTATTATTTATTTTATTTCTTCCATTATTTTATTCTATTTTATTTTATTTTACATTCTATTTCTGTAAAGCACACTGAATGACCTTTTGTAGATATATAAATAAACTTGAACCTACTGTAAATGTACAGTCAGTGCAGATAAACAATACAAAAACTCAGACCCTACACATTAAAATACTGCAGACTGTATTAAGAGTCCATAAGCGTCAGCTTGGCTCTTCACAACTTTCTGAAAGTTGGCTGGACTCGTGTGTATAAAAAGGCTTACAGTAGAAACGCAGCGCCTGAGGCAGCACCATATGTTCTGACACACACACCCTCACATACGCACACACTCACACACACACCGCCCAATTAAGTATTGATGGATTTGCCTCATGCTGCAGAGGGAAAGCACCATGTCGATGTTAGGCTGAAGGACAAAAAGGGAGAAACTGAACTAAGTCTTGGGCTTGACCCTGAAGGCCAGACGGACTCGAATGCACAAATACACACAGACACACACACACACACATTCACATACACACACTCACTTTTCACACATTGACTGACTGCACCTCATTTCACTGTGTCACTTCACCTTTAAAGGGCGACAAAAGAAGCTGAGGTCTTCACAAGCCTAAGTGAGTCTGAGTTGAGTCTCTAAGGTGCAAGTCTAGTCTCAAGAGTGTGGGTCAAAGTCTGCCCCTGAGTGTGAGATGTGTCTTGAGTCACTGGGGTATGAGCTCGAGTCAAGTTCCTGAGATGTCAGTTTGAGTCACGTTTCTAATTTGGGAGTCTGAGTCCAGTCGTGAGTGTCTTAGTTATGAGTTAGGGTTGAGTTTCTGCAGTGTGAAGCTGAGTCAAGTCTCTGGGATGGAGTAGATTATTTTAGTTTTGTGCCAGTACTTTCTGCAGATGTTGCCAAAAACTGGTCTTTCGCTAAAGAAGAGCCTGTAGTCTGAAGCTCTTCAGACTGTAAATGTGAGGCATTTAGTCCCAAGGTGAGTCACAAGTCAGTAAAGAAGAAAACATTTTTTGTAGAGGGCAGACTAATGATCCCCAACTATGTGGTATTGTTGTTTTGATTTGGATCTCAGAAAGAGGTAAATACACACACACATGCACACAAACCCTCCATCGAGGGTGAACTAATTGTGCTGGCATGCATTCCTGTTTAAGTCCATGTTTATTCGTCAGTAAAAAGACATCTGCTTAAAAACAAATAAAATGTGCAACCAGGGCTTCAGCGATGGACACAACAAAAACAATCAACCAGAC
Source organism: Bryconaethiops microstoma (assembly GCA_037577275.1). Lineage (NCBI taxonomy): Eukaryota > Metazoa > Chordata > Actinopteri > Characiformes > Alestidae > Bryconaethiops > Bryconaethiops microstoma. Next base: position 3,766 of record JBBJLS010070817.1, on the reverse strand, counting down.
AACAACCAACTCCTAAGGGCTGTTTATAATTAATAGAATGGAACATCCTGTCTTCGGTCATTTAGCGTGGTTTGCATATGTTTCGCCTGTGGACAAAAAAGTCCCTAAATGTCTCTTTCTCTACAAATCTGCCGGCCAACATGCCGCAGTTCTAGAAGGACAGACTGGACCGGAGGTATTGCTCTCCTCCTCCTTTATTGCCTAAAAGGGACAGTTCCTGGCTAAAACTAGCATGTAGCATGTGTGGGGTTATGTGGTATTCTGTAGCACAGCACTGGTTTGACAAAATTCGCGATTTTCTTATTTTTGGTGTTCTTTCACTACAATATCCAGGATGCATACACAAATACAATCATACAGCCATCAGAAATCCCAGAGTCAACTAGTCTTGAATTCAACCAAGCTAGGACTTGCATGACCGCCGGTCAGAACTTCCTTATGTTCTGGTGAAGTACAAGTGACATGGTCCATATTAAATGAACCATTATCCACACAAATTCAACCAAAGTTTTCTTATGTAGCTCGTGGTGAAAAAGTTTTAGTTGAAATAAAAACAAAAATCTAACAAAAATGAAGTAGAATTACCAAGAATTGTTTAAAAGTGGACATTTTCTGAGCCAAGCTCGCTCTTGAGAACAACAACAAGGACCTGTTTCAAGGGAACCAATCTACTTACAACTTTCAGTTCAGTTCAAGTCAGTTTTATTCCTACTTTTATTATTATGTATTTTTACAGCTGACATTGTCTTAAAGAAAGCTTAACAGAATGTGGGTCTAAGTTGAAGTGAACAAACTGAGGAAGCTGGAGGAAGAAACCTTTGGAAGAGCCAAGTAACCTCAGGAGGAACTAAGAAACCTCAGGGAAAGCCAAGAATCCTCAGGAGGACCCAATAAACCTCAAAAGGAACAAAGAAATTTGTTTTGGAGATTTCTATCAGATCACGGTTCTGTTTAAACAAAAAAAAAAGCAAGCATGCCAGAGGTCCAGTCCAGTGAACTCCATGGCATAGCTGGTGTGCTTTTGAGGAGGGGCTGCTGATGGTTTACCCAACCAATTGAACGTGTTTCCAAAGGCCCACAACCCCTGGACAGAAAGCTGTGTGTTGGGGTTCATGTTGGTATGCGTTGCTCCTCGGCACTCAGAGCTGTTTTATGGTGAGCTATTAATTTCCCATTACGGCTGCAGAGAATTGGACAGGCTCTCCGGACTGCACAGCCCATGCCAAATGATAGTGTTTTAAGAGCCAGAATTGTTTTTTGTTTTTTTGTTTTTTAAATGAAAGAACTCTCAGCGGCACTCGTTATGGGGTTCTTCAGGGAACAGCGAGTTTGAAAGGGCGCACGGAGCCGGCAGGGGGCCGGCGGGGGACCGACAGGCTGTAATTTGAGCCGCCAGCAGGTTGTGCTCAGGTATAATGGAGGAGCCCTGGCGCGCGCTAAAACGCACTTTATCTCCATGCCGGAGAACTTTCAACCCGTGCCCTCGCCGACAGCCTTCTCTAAACTCTAACCGAGTGAACAGTAAATTATAGCACTTGTGTCGTCCTTGGCTAGAAAGTTTCTTGCTCTCTTTTTCTCTCTTTTTCTTCCCTCCCTATGAAAGTGGCACCATTGTTACGCTGACGGATGTTTCTGCTCTCTTGCTCCTAAAGTAAACGGAACTGAGGTGCAGGAACTTGCCCCCTTTAGAACCTTCCTAGGTAAAAAAAAAGGTTTACGCCATGAAATGTGTGTAATTACTGAATCATTTCCGAGACTGAGGCAAGTGGAGAAGCATTTAGGGAGCTGCTTATTGATTCAGCCAGCTACTGATCCAGCCAGCCACTTGCCACATTTGAATTGTTGGTCCAGAATGTGTCACAATGTTCCTTTTATCACCCTAAACACACAGCAAATAATTCTAGTGGTCTGATGGATAAGGCATCAACCTTTGGAGCTGAGGAGTGTGGGTTCAAGTCCCATCTGGGTCAGATTATTGCTCATTGCACTTAGGTTTGAGTCCCATGGCTTGAAGAAAAGAGTTTGTAACATCTGACACAGAACAAAGGCCTGCCCAACAACAGCTGCTTATATAACCACACAAAGGTTCTGGGGTAGTGGGTAGGATACTTGTCTCTGGGATAGGAGGTCATGGGTTCAAATCCTACCTTCAGCTAGGGTTCCTGAGCAAGACCCTTAAGCCCACGTTGCTCCAGGGAGACTTTTTCCTGTAGTTAAGGAATGGAAGCTGCTTTGGATAAAGTGTCTGCTAAATGCCATGAATGCATATGGACTGAAAAAGCTTCTGAAAATCCTTCAGGAAGCCTGGCAAATGGTTCCTCTATACTTCTTTAAACACACAAGAAAGTCTGGCTTTTTGCAAGCAAGAAATGAAGGAGAGGGAGAGGGGGTCAAGACTTTTGCACAGCACTGACAAACCGAGCTCTACGGTCATGCTAATTTAATACCACTGTGCTGAGAATAGAATCGCTTCTACTATACACGTGGAAAACAGGCTAACAGGCTAAAGGCTCCTACATTTATAGTTTTTGACTTTCTGGCTCTAGACTTTCTAGACTTACAACACATAAGAGATTGCTGTCTGTATTGCCTCCAGTCCGAAACTGCTGTTGCAACATTTAGCAGGGGCAGCTGGTAGCCTAGTGGTTAGTGTTCGCCTTGCGATCAGGAAGTTATAGGTTTGAATCCCAATGCTACACCCTTGAGCAAGGTATCATCCCACACACTGCTTCCCTATCTCTGTGTTCCTGGCTGTCCGCTGCTTCATTTGTGAATGGGTTAAATACAGAGGAAGAACTTTGTGCCGTGGTGTGTTCACATATGACAGAATGGTCACTTTAATTAGTGAGGTCAGGGACTGGTGTTCAACATTACTGTGCGGATTTGATTGCATGAGAGCATTAGTGAATGGAGGTATTGATACTAAACATAACTGTGAGGATTTGATTGGTGAGATCAGGTGCTGATGTTGGAACATTGCTATGAGGATTTTATTTAACAAGGGCATTTCTGAGGTCAGGTGGTGATGCTGGAACATTGCTGTGAGGATTTCATTATGCAAGGATATTTGTAAGGTCAGGTACTGATTTTGAACATTTTTTTTTTTACACAAAAGTGGCATTTGGCAGACACCCTTATCCAGAGCGACTTACAATCATTAGTTACAGGGACAGTCCTCCTGGAGCAACTGGGGGGTTACTGTCTTGCTCAAGGACACGATGGTGGAAAGTGAGGCTTGAACCTCAAAAGCAAGCGTTTTACCCAGTAGGCTCCTACCACCCCTACCACCCACAACCATATTGGTGAGGTGCTCATGCTGGAACATTGCTGTGAGGATTTGATTGCATGATAGCATTGGTAAGGTCAGGTAATGACGTTAGGTGATCAGTTCTGCAACCCAGCTCATCCCAAAAGGTTCTCCATCACCCATTCTATTGGTCAGTGCTTTTCTATGGAGATAAAAGGTATGTGTTTAACAGCTGAACTCACTATGTTATGGTCTCTTCTCTGCCTTGATCTTTGGTGTTTTGAGTGCTGATCTTGATGTCACTGGGTATTTAACTCCACAGTGACACACCTGCTCTAATACAGAGTTGATTATCTGATCATTGACCAGGCTGAGGACCTGCACTCCAAATGAGTGTTAGCCCCCCCATTGAGAGATCAGCGATTACACACACACACACACACACACACACACACACACACACACACACACACACACACACACACACACAAAAAAGAGAAAAAATGGGTGTATATCCCC
>JBBJLS010070816.1:0-11586 GCA_037577275.1 Bryconaethiops microstoma | reverse complement strand
TGCCTCTGGACCAAGAGGTCATGGGTTCGAATCCTACCTCCAGCACCACCACTGGGTTCCTGAGCAAGACCCCAAGTGTCTCCTGTGAGACTGCCCCGTGTAGTTAGAGAATGGAAGTCGCTTTGGATAAAAGCGTCTGCTAAATGCCGTAAATGTAAATGCGTACCTAATTTGAGTAACTTAATACTGTGTGCCACGGGCCGAGACACAGACCTCTGCACGCAGGACTTTACAAGGCAGTTAGCAGCTAATATTTTTAATTTTAGTGCGTACTAATTGATTCATAGCTACTCATTAGACTACTACAGCAAAACAATGGTCAACCCCTGGTTGTATACTTCACTTGTCAGAGTTTTTAATGTTATGGCTGTTCGCTAAAGTGAATTCATGTTAACTTAGCACCAAGCCAACAGTGCGTGTGGGGCTGCTCAACCACACAGGTGACAAATGTGTGGCACAAAAGACATTTGTGTACAGACAGGTGAGTTGCTCCCCAAGAGCCGTTTCTCTCTTCATTCTCTGACTCTTCAGGCTCCTCGAGACCACATGCAGCCCTGATGCTAGTCCTGCTTTTGCCATCCCTCAAACCTCTGCTCTAGTATAAGCCACCAGAGTATCAAATTTTGCCCTCTCCTGAGTGAATAAAAATTCACTGCTATTTTAGCTTTCTTCTGTGTTCAGCCCTCCAAAAAGTTCCATACCTAGAGAGGAACACAGGCTTGAACACACCAGACTCTTAACCTCTGCTTTTTCTATTTCTTCAACCAAGGAATTAACAGATGTTGTTAGAAATATTCTGACAGCAGGAGGTGACAAGAATTGACCCAGTGCTCAAACACAGTGGCCTGGCGGTTTTGCCAAAGAGTGGAGACAGAAAGTCCCCTGTCTGATCCACAAAATTCACCACTGAGGGTAAAGCTAGCAGAGAAGAAACCACGAGGGAAACAAGAATTATTGCACCACATGTGTCAGGGGAGGTTTAACTGGTCTACTTTTGGCTAATCTACAGAGAAAACAGATGACAATGACCACATAGTCAAAAATAGACGGTGTCTCACTTATTTCAAATAATTAGGCATGGGCTTGGTGGGACCCGGGGTCATGACAGCATAGTGGGAATCCCTCGGTTTCAACTACCTACTCAAAATGATTCTGAAGAAAATAATTGCTGTGGATGAGCATGATCCATTTCTCCCTTATGTGTTTGCAGGTGAAGTTTAAGGGTGAAAGGTGAAGTTTAATGTACTTTTTAAATAACAGATTTACAAATTTAGAGCTGCATACACACGCATACAGCCCATGTGTGGAATTTTGGTGATCCGGAAAAAAAAAAAAAACCATTAGCATGAACTTTTTATTAATATTTTTTCACTTTTTATCCACACTATGAAACAAAGTCAAAATATACATTTTAAAAGTATCAATAAAACAAATGTGGGAGGGTATAGTACAATAATTAACAATACAAAAGAGTTCCTGTTGGTGATGTCAGGGCTCCTCTTTTCTTAGGTAAGTTGTTTTGCTTGCGGTGGAGATCACTGTTTTTGGGCCGAGATCACACCTGTTATGCTTCCTTTTGGGAATAAAATCTAAAAGCAAGAACCTCATGTGTATTGGTCTGGTGGGTTGGATGTGAGAAAGTTGGGGAGACGGTTGTGAGAAAGTTCTTTTTGTTCACTGCTGTCTTGGTCATTTATCCTGAAGTTCAACATTTCATATTCACATCCAAATTCGATAGAATCCCAGAACCACTGTGAGACATGTGAATACTGAACCTGTGGAAAGTCAGATGGAACAATACGAAATAACTAGTAAGACATTTTGTTCAATTTTTAAGTCAATTGAGCTCCATCAAAATGTTTTGGTTAGACTTTGAATGTTGGCGGGCAATCAAGACAAGTGCAAGTAAGCAAAGTAAAAAGAGCTTCCACTAGATAAGGTCTCTATCCAAAATACACCCATAAGCTACATTCAAACTCCTGACTGGTAAAGTGAGATGTGATGCTCTGGACAAAGTTTTGTGTCTTGGGTCCTGGCATTTATGTTGATGTGACTGACATGTACCACCTACCTAAACATACCAGCTCAGGGAAATATCAAGCCTGAGTTCATGAACTGGGTCAGGAGCGTTGGGCAAAGAATGCTTAACTTCAGGACTGGAGGCGAGCAAACAGGGAATAAACCACTACCACTGAGAAACAAAAGTCTGTTACCTGCCAGATATTTGATACTATCTAATTTGTGAGATTCCAACATGGTTTTCAGGCCGGCCACTTCTGTATCAATTTTTACGTTGTTCTGAGTCACATGACGATCTTGCTCAGTAAGCTGTGAAAGACACATAACTTACAGTGTGATCTTCAACACTGGGATAAAAAAAAACTTCTGGCAGCAAATTAAAGATTAGAACTGTAGATGTCAGTTTAGAGTGTACAGTGAGAATCTGAATAGCACAAACTTTATAAGCATGTCAGTTTACCATCTCCATCATTTTATTCCGTGTCTCCAAGAGCCTCCTTTCATGCTCCGCTTTCTGAAATGAAAGCAGTTTTAGAATTTATAATTACCAGCAGAAAAATTCCTCGCATTATCTTTTATGACACTCTTGACTGAAGAAATGTGATCTCACCATCTCCTTCACCTGACTTTTTTCCAAGTTCATATCCAACTTGTTGTCCAAGCGTTCTTTGTTCATCACATCCTAACAAGTTAGTATTTACAGAGCAAACAGAAATGTATAAATTAAAGTTAATTTAAGGCATTTTGTAACAAAATGTTCTTTATTTGTATTGCTAATCCCTTTTTTATATGTACTCTCTTCCCACCCACTGTCTGATCTCCCCTATCGTACAGCACCAACAGATCTATAGTATAGTATAGTAGTAGTTTGAAATAGACACTTGTTTTAACGGCATAAAAACAAATGTCCACCTACAGAGAGCTGCATTTTCAGCTGCACAAGCTCTACCTTGATTCTCTGGAAGAAATACACAAATATGTGATGTTATAACTGGTATACTTCATAAATATAATGGTTTTATGACAACAAAATAATCAATAAAGGCACCCAAAAAATATGTGAGACATTTTTTTTATTTGCTAATGATAAACTGCAAAAACCTGGTGAACAGTGAAAATCCTGCCCTTAGAATTTAGTTGATATCATAAAGGATATCTAGACAAAACACTTACTTCATTCTCCGCCAGTATCGCAGAGAATTCACTTTTCTCCAAAATGATCATGTCCTTTTTCACCGCAGCAATATGAGACATGACTTTTTGTAGCATGATTTCCTGCCAAACAGCAAAGGGAGGTTAGACAAAAGGAATGAGTTGGAGCGAAATAAATTGATTTTCACAGATTTTCACACATATGCATTATTTACCCTGCAGACATGTCCCCGCCACATTTTGTTGAAGATAATTTCGCCCCCGCCACTTTTAGAAAGATATTTGTTTTTTTCTCCCACCCCAATCAACAAATATGATCCTTCCCGGCCCACCTAAGATACACTCAATCATATAATAAATCCCTGTGAAACATCAAGACTTTCAAACTCATCCAACACCTGCAGATTTCAAGGAATCAACTGAAGAGCACTTCTCCAAACAATGAGTCTTACTTGCTGAGTCTTTGTGACCATATCACCGTACATGATGTCCATGTTGGAGTTGGTTATGTTGACTAGCATCTTTACGATTACCTCAGCCTGTTGGCTTGCGAAGCCTGAGAGGAAATAACAGTCCTTTGGTCTCTTTCAAACCTCAGTTACTAATTCTGGATCAGCCAACAACAAACTAGTTTTAGAATATGTGATGCACTCAAAGGTTAACTCTTAAAATAAAAACTACTCTAACCACTGTCTTCCATGAGTTGAACCATTGCGTGTGTATCAAACAAAAGTCTTCTGTGTCCTGACTTCACGAGGTCCGTTTGACCCAAGCTGTACTGCATGACTTTAGTGGAGGTGCTCAGCTCTGTAAGGAAAAGTATGAGGAACAGATCTGTCAGTGTAGCATTCCATAAATATGCATATGTGCTCTCTTCCTCCCTCCTGTTGTCTGTTTGTATTAATCAATCTCATGTAACGTCTCTCTTTTTGTCACCATTTAAAAGTAAAGCTAAATACTCAAAATATGAATTCCGAGCATGTGAAAACCGATTATGATAAACATTATACTATGACATAAGTGAAAATATTATTTCCAGGTGTCACTAATGACATTGGCATTAAACTAATTTCTGAATATTCCAAAAAACGCAAAGGGTGCATTTGGAAAAAAAGGTTGAATTAAGCAGTTCAACGGGTATTACGAAACAGGACATAAAACACAACCGCACAGACACATAAGAGAATTTACTGTTGATGTAGACCTGACACAGCATCATGAAAAACAGTCCTAACCTCCGATAAGCATATGGTAAGTATGATATTATTATGTGTATTAAGCTCCTAAAAGGACAGGAGGAGAGGGAGGATGAATACATTTCTTGTGACATATGTCCTGAGAACTAGACGTGGACACAATAAGTGTCACTGACCCCTCCTGTGTCTGTCTGCTTTCAGCATTTAAAACATAAAAACACAAAGTCAAGCAGTGTGAGGTATTAGTCATTTATGTTATAAAACATACAATCAGCGTTTTTGTCTTCATAATGTAATGGGCTGGGGCAGCTAGTGGCCTGGTGGTTAAGGAGTTCCCCCTGTGATCAAAAACGCCGTGGGTTCGAAACCCAGGACTGCTAGTGGCACCACTCAGGTACCCTTGAGTAAGGTACTGTCTCCACGCACTGCTCCCCGGGCGCCACCAGTTGGTTCCTGTCCACCGCTTCACTTGGCGAATGGGTTAAATGCAGAGAATGAATTTCACGTTGTTCACACTGTGCTGTGGTGTCTTAACGCGTGACTGTAAGGGGTCACTTTACCTTACTTTACACAGTGAAAGCTGTTTGTTTGTTTTTTTACCTCGTAACAGACAATCCTGCAGGCCTTTCTTCACTACCGGGGAACTCTCAGTACCAGGAGTAGCTTGTGTCGTGTTAAATCGAGGTCCAAACGCACAGCTAGAGGACTGCTGGCGAACCATGATACGCCGTCCATCCACAGCCAGCACCGGTGGCGGTGGTGTGGGGAGCCGCGGGCCGCCCAGCTGCCCTGAAGCACCAGCGCGTCGCGGAGGGAGCAGCAGTCCTCTGCGGGTCACACCGACACCGCAGGAGCAGCGTGTGCTCACACCCCAAGCGCTGCAAACCATCACGCCGAGACGAGCTTTCACAGGCATCGGGATCTGATTCAGTGCTCTAACAGGGGAGCTCCCAGAGCAATAACAATCATCATAATGAATAAAGAAACGATCCTAAAACTTTCTCCTCTTCAACAAACCACAACTTCCTGCTCCAGTGGGCGTTGAGAAAATACGTCAGCACACAGACTACATCAAAACAATTAAAACGCACATTATACACTAAAATAAACTCCAAAAACAGGGTTACTTTAATAAATCCGATCTATTAAAGTTTATATAAAACTACAACTATATACAGATCCGTAAAAAATTAGACCACTGCAAAAATGTTCAGTTTCTCAGGTTTTGTGTTTTATAGGTGCAAGTATTGAACTGAACAGCTTTTCCTTAGTTTTTAAGAACTGCTGACAGTATTTCTCCTAATTTCCAAATAAAAATATTGTTCTTTGAAGCATAATTTTAAAGGAAATGACAGTACATCAAAATAAGAGAAATGATGCAGTGTTTACAGTAACACAAAGAAATCAAATCTCTTGTTCACTCTCAAACAAAATGGCAATTATTACTTTTGACGTACTTCTAGTAGTGTAAGAGGAGAGTGTTGATTACAGGAGTGTTTTTTTATACTTTTCCCCATTAAATAAGATTTGATTCAGGTTATCACCTAAGCAGTACCTCATAAAGCAGAATGAGGTGCTTGTGTAGGAATTTAACAGACACTGGCAAGGAATGGTTGTCATACTCATAGAGATGCTGATTTAAAAATAAATTGCTGTGGTCTCATACGACTAAAATGCAACTAAAACTAAACACACACACAAACACACGTAGATATATAGGGGTTGACATATTGTTTTTGCTCTAGTACTCTAATGAGTACCTACATGAATTACTGTTACTCACCTAAATTAAAAATTCTCTCCGTATTGTGTTCTAAAAGTGCACTCGTTCACTATGTAGGGCACTATGTAGTGAGTCAGCCATTTTGTAGTGGTATTCGAAATTCCAGCTGTCAATTTCACCCACTACAAAATCGCCTTGCGACGCCAACATCTACTGTCCAGACACTGTACGGTATACGAATACACATACACATTTGATTACGTCTGATCAGCAAAATACCTCTCAGACGCCTCGCGCTGATGGCATTACGTCTTCTCCTCTATCTCGGCAGCAGTATCTTGACAAGTATTATCAAAATTAATCCTCGAATTGGATACATATCTCTGGAAAGTTAGCAAACCAAGACAGCTACTGAAAAAGCTTTAGTGAAAAAAAAAACTTAGAGATAGCTACAATTTAAAAACCTTCGGTTATATTGTTGTATATATATTTTTTTGTGTATGGACAGGCGTAATTTGTACAGCCACAATTCATGTGTATTTAAAATGTACACTGTTAATAATAAATGCTGCAATTCCCATCATGTTAGTAGGCTACTCCAGTGCTGCAGAAAAAAAATAGATATGCACAGATTTTAAACGTAGCTGTTTATTACAGTTAACACAAGTAGAGATCAATATATTGAATGATATAGAAATATTAAGTTTGTTCGAATCCTTATCATCCTAAATGCAACATAGCCGTACCATAGGTCCACATGGAGAGCAACAGTTAGTAAAAACGTAACATCCCGAGTGTCCGAAATTAACTAAACATCGCCATGGTTCCGACGTGGGGGTGGGGTGGGGTGGGGTGGGGTGGAGGGGGGCGTCCGTGTCGGGGTCTATGTCTCGCCGTGGTTCGGGGGCGGGGTTCTGCACGCAGTATGAAGTCACAAATTTGGATACGCATTTGCGCTATGAAGACTGAAAACTAGCGCGCATTTTGCGTACCACTTACGTCGGGCTTTCGTACCACATATGTCAAACCCTGTTTATTATCCTACATTGTAATTATAATCCTTCATTGCATACACTCACAAATGCAGAGAAAGAAAGAGACAGAGAGAATGAAAAAAATAAATAAATGGAACTACTACGTGGTTTGAAAGAAATGTCCTTTGCATTTTTATTAATGGTTTTATTGCTACTCTGAGCCTTACATTGTTGAATAAGTGTCACTCTTGCCCTTTTTGATGAGGCTTCCGGTGACAGTAATGCAGGGTCAGAAAGTTGTAGGCAGCCCCCTGAACCACTAGGGGGCCCCAGATATGTACTTTACATTTCATTTGTTCATTTGTTCATTTACACAGGAGCAGGAATAGTCTGTATAAAATGAAGCGAACTTTAATGTGTGCTTGTGTGGGTGCAAACCAATGCAGACCTATTGTAGGCTGTATAAAATGAGCAATATAAGTAATTAAAGAGAAATAAAAAGAAAATGTAAATTCTACAAATGTCTTATAATACAATATTTGCAGTGATGAACACATCAAAATACAAAAGTGACCATGCTTTTCCATAGTCATGAGTGCTTAATTATTTATTTTCAATCAAAACGAAAAATATGTAATTTTTTCGTGAAGTTATTTCATGAACTTGCAATAATCTTGCTGATGCCCATCTGTGTCTTTTTTCTCCCACATCCAATCAGGGGTGAAGTTATACTTGAGTAGGGACAAATCTAACCAGAATGGTCCTATTTCAAGCTTTTCAAACTCCTGTTTTCAAGATGAATGTGGATGCAGGACTCTATTTCAAACTGGCAAACAACGAAAAAGTAAGCTGGACTCATTAGTTACTAGCTTCTCATTGCAGAAAGGTGTGCAAAAAAGTTTTCAATGTTAAAATCCTCATTCTGTGACCCTAATATAGCAATTTTACAAGTTCTCTGTTGGCTCCTCAAATCAGTTATGTACTTTTGGCAATGACTGTGTTGCTTTAATCTTCTTGGATTGAGACACAATCAAGTTAGTGTTCATACTAGGATAAACATTAGAAGTGTCTACTGTGTTTTTCCTCACTATGTGTTTTGCCACTCATCTCTGGAAACACTCCACTGAAGTCACTTTTAACGAGGTTGTAAAAGAGGCATCACCAGCCTCTCCAAGTAACATACATGAACATTTGGTACATTTGAAAGTCATGGTGGCATCTCAGGCCAGAAACACCACACAAACTGAGAGCACCACAGCAACAATGGCCACGCCACAAAGCAACATCACAACAAACATCTGGCTGCGGTCACAAAAGCTCCCAGGTGCCTCCTCTTCAATAGACAATAGTGCTAGCGATGCGCTGTCAGCACTGACTGGATCAGCATGCTGAGGTCCTCTCGCCTCCACTGTCCAGCGCAGTACGTTGACCTTCATCTCCATGTCCTCAAGAGTACGGTCCACCTGTGCGATCTCCTGCTCCAGTTGACTCTGGTCCAGGCCCTCCATGCTGGCCGTCTGTTCACCACTCTGCTCTTGCAGGTCAGGCATGCTGAGGGCACGGGCTGCTACCTCAATGGTAGCACCTGCACATCACAGAAAATAAATAAATAAAAAGTTGGGAAAAGGACCACAGCACTAAACATGCTCTTTGCTCTACCATAGTGCTGCATGACAGTGTTGTAAATGTGTTGTACAGAAATGTACTCTAATTTACACCGTTTATCTTTTACCCTGAACCGGTAAAGATTTTTAGTCAAAGTCTGCTTCAAGACTACATCATGATACACTTGCCTGGAACCATGACAACATGTTAAGCAATCTCAAATAGATTTGCTTATTGTCACTCTCAAAAAAACTTGTACTGTATCTCCATTTTTGTCCTTTTTTTTTTACATAATTTGAACACCAAGTGATCTTTACTTTCTGAGAAAATTTCAGAACAAACTAACCAAAATTTGGTACAAATTTACAAAACTGTTACAAAATTATTTGAAAAAAGAATTACATGAGATTTTTACATTAACATGTTTGTCTTATACTGAAAAGGTTTTGAAGGTACTAGGTTTTGTTATGACTGGTATTATTTGTATAAAGGGACAAAATCTATGCAACACACATTTGTCCACTGTTTAGCCACTGTAACCCAATCCCTTGGCCTATTCTTAAAATGTTCTATGATGTGTTGTGCCAAGAATACTGTCCTTTTTGTCTAGTGGGCTTTTATAAATGCTTTAAAATAGACATTATATTTTAGATTAGGTGAAAATTAGGCCTGCAACAAGTTGTGATGAAAGAACACTGGAAACTGTTTGCAAATCATGGCACCATCCTTCAGATACATTTCCACATGCTCACCTTGCATGCCGGTCTGCACCATGGCACTGTTTTTGGCCACCGAGAAGGCCCTGCCTATGTGGTAAACCTTGCACATGTCTGCATGGAAGAGCTCCAGGCAGGAAGAGAAGGCCACCCACTGCAACTCTGTCTCCTTCCTCTCCTCCTCAGACAGAGCTTTGTCCCGCAGTCGCGGCGTTAGATGGTTGCGGCAGGACAGTGCGAGTGTCTGAGCGTGCTCTCGGGTCTGACGAAGCTCCCTCCGCAGACTCGCACTGTCTGTGGAGCTGCCAATGCAGGAGGCCAGGTGCCGGTAGCAAGCCACCACCTATAAGGTCATAGAAGAAACAGAACATAACCTGGTTGCCTTCAAATTCAGAGCCGGTTGATAAATTTTTTGTGTTTGCAAAAATAAAAATTCAATGCATTACTTTTTTGTGCAGTTATTCAAGTAGCCAACACTGATTTTGGCTTTGAGCTTGCATGGCAGATCGTTATGTGTAACAAATATTACTGATAAGCTGCTTGTGTTGAGAGGTCTATTTCAAGATGAGAATTAATGCTCTGCTCCACATCACAAGTGTTCCATAAGAACTTTAGCAAGACGCTGGGCAATATCTTACAATATCTTATCAGTATGTTTTTGACTATCTATCTATCTATCCATCCATCCATACATCCATACATCTATCTATCCATCCATCCATCCGTAATCATTCTACTCTGTTCCGGACCTCATAGATTTGTTTTCTAAATTCAGAACACTTTCACTTGTAAGCTACAATGCGAATAATGATGCACTGGACCATAGCACATCCTGACACAGAGATAGTGCTTTTTTACCCTTAGGCTGGGAGGCATGTGTCATTTCAAGAAGCTTTCATGCCAACATGTCAGTGATGTTCTGAAGGAATTAAGGACACAGACTACAGCATGGCACGAAATCTTCAAACAAGATCTTAAGCAGAAATCATTAATATAACATTTAGTGCAGGTTTACACAAGTGTTCTGAGATTATGTAACTCGGAATAAAAGTAGCTTCTAAGTGTTTACATATTTATGCTTGAACAGATCCCTATCCCCAAATTTCTTAACAAACACATGTTTAACTTTTCCCAGATTAAAGTTAAGTTAATGTACATTTCACTGATCAGAAATGCAGTCTCCACTGTACCCATTCTGTAAATGTATTCATCCTAAACAACATGACATGTGCCAGAATTAACAAGCAATAGCTAAATATTGAACAAATCCATGTGTGGCAAAAATAAAAAGAATGATCACTAATGAAATAATCACTAATGAAACAAACCCCACCTTTGTAAGAGAGTCCACCATGGCTTGCCCCTCTTGCAGCGGATGTGCAGAGGTTCCATCATCAGCAACCTTCGTATTAGAGAGCGGCATAAGATAATTTGTTTGGGTGGACAGGGTCGTACCCCCGTCCTGCTATGTAAAAAGGTGAAGGTCTCACACAGCCTGAATTCACTTCACCAGCTTCACCTGCTGCTTTTCTGGAGGCCAGGTAGCACCATAGTTGCTATTAACATCCCATACTCAACAAGCAACCAGATGCCACCTGAAGTTTGCTGTATCTAATAATACCTTTAAAATAATCCAGTACATTTATGTAAAAAATATGTACATGAAAAAAAAAAATCAAAAAGTTCAATAGGTCCCCCAAAAGAAAGAAGAAAAAAGAGAGGGACTGCGATGGCTTAGTCCTGAGCAGTGTGTGTTAATCCAGCAACTGACCCCTGTGTCCTGACAGAGGCCAGCAAGGATGGCTAAGCTCATTATCTGCTACTGAGCGCTGCAGCGATGCTAGAACTTGAGAACACACCACCGCCTCAGCCCCACAAACAACCCCCTCCATCACTGCCTGCCCGTCCTAGTCTTTGTCTCCCTTTTTTTCTCTTGGAGTGAAAAGCAGTAGTGTGGGGGGTCTTGTATGTGCTATTATTCTCAATACACTGGTATGTCAGAGCTATGCCCTCTAAAAGCACATATAATTATTGGTCTCCTGAAATGTGTACAGCCTGCACTACAAAACCTTTTCATGAACATGATTAGAAATGATGTGTTAATGAGCCCAATTTAGTAAAAAAGTGTGTGTGTGTGTATATGTATTTGTGTCTATACATGTATTTGTGTATACAATTGTGTATTTACAATTTTATATATA
>JBBJLS010070815.1:0-11586 GCA_037577275.1 Bryconaethiops microstoma | reverse complement strand
AGATAGCAAATATTTCTATGTGCAGGAGAATAAGCTGTCTCACCTTATTACCTGACTGATGAAAAAAAACAAATTCTACTTTTGTGTAAACGCACCATTTGCACGGCAGCAACCAGGTGAAAGATACTGTATGCAAGAACTGCCCAGAAGACACATATTCAGACGACTTTTGCACAGTCTGCAAACCACATAGAAAGCAAGTGCAGACTTTTTTCCATGGTGTAGACTTGTTCTTTTGGATCTAAACATAATTTGGATCTAAACATAATAATTCTGCTTTTCACAGATGTGAATCTGTGGGGCAGAAAATAACCACGCTGGAAACAAAATCACTTGAATCTATCTGCACTGATAAATGTTCTCATGTTCCAAGTGTAATTGCCTTTTTAGTAAAAGTGTTAATGATGTTAGGGTTGACACTACAAATGTTTTATGTAAGAAGAAATGAAACAATGAAATATTTGAAAAAATAAATACAATTTTTATGTGTTTTTATTCAAGCAAAATGACAAATTTCAAATTTGAATCACAATAGTTATATACTAAGATGCAACTTCCAGGGGCAGCAAATTGTTGCACGAAAAGACGTCTAAAACCATATTTGAACAGTAGAGATTTATGTCAGTTCTGTGAGAAGCTTCAAAGTGATCTAATCTGATAAATAACAGTTACCACATACATTTATTGTTAATGCGTCTGTAAAGAGTAATAAATAGCATAATTTTGCATAAATAATCATAAGTGCAAATGGTGTACATCTGTTATGTTAGGCCAACTGTTAAGTCTCAAGACAGATATTAAGAGACAGGGGTATCACAGCAGGCAATTATATTTAGAGGAAAAATAGTATCTTTCTACGCAAAACACAGGTATGTGTATAACTAATCTGACAGAAACAAAAAAGGTGAAATATTCACGCTAAGTAGTTTTTCAAAGCCAAAGTGACACATGTAAACTCTCCTGTTGAGCCACTTGATCTTTAGATCTTTTAAGCCTGGTAGAGATGCAAAGTAAGTTCCTGTTCTTACTCTTTCACTTTCTGTTCCATACAGTTTTCGGATGTTTCCGTTCAGACGATGAACATTTTGTTCTGTGATGGGTTTTTGTGTTTTATGGAATTTGCCACCTTAGATATGAAACAAAAATTGTAACCAGCCTGAAATCCAGTGATGTCATGCTCTTTATTGGATGCATCGATTTACTTTATCCTACACTTCCTTTGTGTTTAAAGGCTTTTTTTTTTGATGCGTCTCCATTTGGGAAATAAGTGAGTAAATAACTTAACAATGTTCTTTTAAGTGAAATTTTGAGTTCAGACCATCAGGTTTTTCGGTAGGCCATTTTTTCTGTAGTTTAGAAACCATTTACTCTCATGCGTCATTGAGCATTCATGTACATTTTATCAAGTGTCGGGTTGGGATTATTTCTGGCATTTCAAAGTCATTCAGCAACAGAGATAGCAAATATTTCTATGTGCAGGAGAATAAGCTGTCTCACCTTATTACCTGACTGATGAAAAAAAACAAATTCTCCTTTTGTGTAAACGCACCATTTGCACGGCAGCAACCAGGTGAAAACTAGAAGCTTCCTTTGTATGAGTTACTTTTTTGCTGCCCAGTTACACTGAACAAAATGCTTGATATATATTTTTTTTACTTGTTCTACAGGTGTGACAACTTTGTCTCAACTTTGTCTTTTTTACTATTAATCCCCCCCAAACACACACACACAAACACAAACTACACCCTTAACTGAAGAGAAGAGACAATCTTCTCTTCCATGAAGGAAAGCCATTAAAAGCCTACTTCAAGAGGCCATGTTATAAAAATAGTAAGTAATGAGTAATTATATAGACCACAGATATACCACACAAATAAAAAAAATTATTTTAAAACTTGCTTGCGGAAGCCTAGAAACTTGTAGATAAATATAAGTTCACATTTATATTGAAATGAAAGGTAAAAAAGGTTAAAGGTATTATGCGCCCCAACAGCACTGTGGTGCCATGTGACACGTGCAGAGCCGTAATAACTACCTCTGAAATTAAACAGTGTTTCTCAGGAGGCTTAGAAAGTCCCAGATTAGGTAGTTTGCATGATAACAAAAATCTTTAAATCAAGAGCTAATTATTTAAATAGCTTGAATATTATTTTAAATGCTACCTAATGCTGTAAAGCGCACAGACCCCTTTACATCAAACTGTATTGTTATGCTCTAGGTTTCATAACACAAAAATAATTTTTTCATTGTGCAAGTATTCATATTATGAAAAAAATAATCTCTTCCAGAAGTGTCCTTATGAATTGTTGCTTTCAAACACCTAATCTCATGGATTTGCCATAGCCCATGCATGCCGCTTTTTAAAAATTTGCCCAAAGATGTCACTGATGTCAAAGATGTCATTTTTTCATTCTTTGTTCTCCAAAATCTTTTTTAAGCACCTTCACTAAAATCAGCGAATCTGTTCGAACCTGATCTCAAGTTAATAACTCTGTAGCTGTCAGTAGTTGTATTATATTATATTATATTATATTATATTGTATTATATTATATTATATTATATCATTGTTCTGTTGTGTTTCCCTCCCCCCTCCTCAGGCAGTGGCTTAAGAACAAAGCAAGAATGTAGTTTCATTGCTGACACACTGTGTGAGGCTCTGTTGGGATATTATTGTATAGAAACACACAGGAGAAGCTGCAGAAAAGCCAGAAAGCACTCCACCTGCACTCCTGGACAATACATCAACCAAAACGGTCAGTCTATACAGCCTGCTATAGTTACAGTGATGTTACAGAAAGGGTGACTTCATGGGGTTTATCTTCAGATTGCCTTTGTATTGTAGCTGCTCAGTGTTTGTAGCTTTACAACTGTGTGACAGCATATAGTGCACATCTGGTAATTCATAGATCAACCCATATTGCTAGCATCCCTATATGCACTCTTGTGTATTTATAGGCACAGCTGTTGCAGATACTGTATGCAAAAACTGCCCAGAAGATACATATTCAGACGGCTCTTTTACAGCCTGCAAACCACATAGAAAGTAAATGAGGACTTTTTTTCATGCTGTAGACTTGTTCTTTTGGATCTAAACAACTACTCTAAACTAAATTACTGCTCTTCCTACTCTTCACAGGTGTGAATCTATGGGGCAGATAACAACCACAAAGGGAACAAAATCAGCTGATTCTATATGCACTGAAAAACGTTCTCATTTTCCAGCCATAGTTGCTCTTTTATTAAATGTTTTAATGACGTTAGTGTTGACATTGTGTACATGTAAGAAAAAAAAGACACTGAAATAAATGTGATGTAAATCATTGCTTGTGTTCTTTCCTTGAACCTAAAACTGGACAGCAAATGAAAAATCTTCTGATCTAATAGGTTTTACAACAGAAATAATGACATGGTGGTTCCTTATTCCAGCCAGAGTCCCCTTGTTTTGTGTTCTCACTGCTCCCAGCACACCTGAGCTAACTCATCAGCAAATTAAGAAGTTCTTTTCTGGGTTGAAGTGAGTATATTAAAATAGAAACAAACATGCGCCGTGCATGGTTTACTCTGGGTGGAAGTAAAGAATGTTGATCTATTGTTGGAAGACTTTAAATTGGCTTAAAATCTTCCATTGCTGAGCCCTTGTGTTCTTACCAAGATGCCTCACAGATATTCGTGTCTAAATATAACCGGTTGGGCAACGACTGCAACCAAATCTTTCCTGAAACTGGAGATCAGTCTTTCACATTGCTGTAGAGACATCTTGACCCACTCTTCTTTGCACAATTGTTTATATTCAGCTGTGTCAGAACATGCACAGGCTGTTTCAGGTGATTCCACAGCATTTGAATGGAGTCGAAATTTAACTTCGACTAGGCCACTTGCTCTTGTACATCTTACCCAGCTGAGCTTAAGATCACAGACTGATGAACATTCTTCTACAGGATTTTTTGACTGAAAGCAGAATTCATAGTTCTGTCAGGTATGGCAAGCTGCCTACCCTGAAACCCCATAAAATTACACGACTACCATATTCAGCTGTTAGGGTGCAGTGTTGGCTTTACACCAGATAGAACAAGACCTAAGTTATCCAAAAAGTTTCCCTTTGACTCAAAAACTCACAGAACATTACTTCAAAAGGCTTAGGGGTTATCAAAATGTTTTTAGGAAAATCTGAGAAAAGCTTTTATGTTTCTCTTGGCTAGCAGTGATTTTTATTATTCCACTAATGGATTTAGCATTTCTGCCTAGTCTCTAGCTAAAGACAGAATCATGAACCTTATCTGAAACATATGACGTCTGCAGTTCCTTAGAAGTTCATCTAGGTTCTTTAATGGCATCCTGGATGAGTCGTTGTGATTTTGAAGAATTTTTGGTATACTGCTTTCTAGGAAGATTCACCACTTTTCACAGTATCTTTTATTTGAAGATAATTGCTCTCACTTTGGTTAACTGGAGTCCTTTTCTTTTGATCACAGCATAAAGTGCTGCTGGCTGAGACCTTATAGTCTACTTCACATAGGTTGAAAGATTCTCTTGGAATGATGTTAAGATTCAACAGGGCAAACAGTAATCAAGCCTGGTTCTGTGTAGTCCAGTTGATTCCAATTATCAGCTTGTTTTGGTTACAGTTGTAAATCCCCCCTGCCCATCACACACCCACACAACAATTTGTGCAATAACCTGCTAATCCTCAGATGTGCATTTTCTTCTGTGGGCTTAATCATTATCATTACGCGCAATATCTTTATTAATATGTGCAATAGTCTTATCACTTGAAATATGACTACTTATGTCATTATTGCATGCAATAATGAACTCAGTATAGAGCACAGCTCTAAATCACTCTTTGTGTTAACTAGTAAACTACTTAAGCAGAAATGTTTTTATCTATAGTGTTTATATCCACTTCTCTTAATACCCACAGCATTTTGTGTATATAGCATAGAGTATCAAGTACAGAGTACTTTCAGTTTATTTTCTGGAGAGTTTTACTTTGACTTTATATCATATTCAATATTATTCTGGGCTTTGTGTCTTGGTGTGTTTGTGCAGCCGTAGCACAAACATAGGTATGTGAGTTGAGACTGAGGGATAAAACTCCTTTAGAGAAGAGTGGATGCAAAATCGAAACACTTTCTCTATGTGTTCCACAGAGTCGGGAAGTTATACTGCTTATCTCACCTTGGTGGTCAGAGAGAACAGATGGTTGCTGTCGGTTGTAGTTGGGGTGGAGCCACATGTGAGCCAAAAGCTACCATGGCATTTGTACAGTCTTTCAAAACGCTCTTTGGAGGTTTTAGCCGAAGAGGACAAAACTCTGTCGTAAACTTACTTATTTACTTACTTGCATTTTAAGGGAACCCTAAGAAACAAAGCATTAATGATATACAATTAGTATAATAAAAATGCACACAATAAATGTAAGTAAATCAAGAAAACAAAATAATATATAAATACATAATAAATATAAATAAATGAACAAATCCAGCTCCCTAACCGCACTACCCACTGGCAGTACATGTACTTGACAGTTAATTGCTCAGTTAACCTTTAATTGCCTTTCTTTTCTTTTGACAGGGTCCACTTACAAGAGCAACTTAGTTGGTAGAAACCTGCTTAATAGTTGATGTTGATCTTTGCAGGTATGAAGAACAGATATGGACTACTTAAAGCACTAATGTACGTCGCTCTGTATAAGAGCATCTGCCAAATGCAGTGCCAATAACAGTTAATTGCTCAAATGCCAATAACAGTTAATTGCTCAGTTAATTGCTTAATGGACTTTCAGATTATACTGGAAACTCAGCTACATTGTAAAGACTAACTCTCACTGTATTGTACTGCTATGGTCATTTTATCATATATCACTTACTTAGCCCCAAAACTATTCAGTTTAAAATGTGTGCTCAAAAAGTGCTCATAATTATACTAGTAAATGCTTGACAGACTTTCAGCATGAAATACTGGTAAAACTAGCAAATATTCTTCTACAAGCAATGTGGTTAGAAGTGTTGCATGAAGTACTGATGTGTAGCCACATTTAACCCCCAGAATACATACAGGCAACTATAGTGTCCGACTTTAAACTTAAGACAGTTCAATTCAAGCAAATCTTGGTCTCAGTAAATGCAGTACTAGTATATGTCCTCACTATTAAAATACATGGAGCACACTTTGAAAACTAGCAAGAACTCCACTGTATGCGGCAAAATGGTTATATATTTGATTGAAAACTATACCCTAAATAAAACAGTGAATTACCCTTATGAGTATTATTGCACTTTTATCTTCATAACATTCATAAAATATTGTCATTTGGAAGCAATGCTGAAGTTTCAGTAAGCACTGTGTAAAAGTTGATACTGAGTGACCTTGAACCAAGTACTCCCCACACATTGCTACCTGGGCACCATTGTGAGCTGTCCACTGCTTCACTCAAGTGAATGGGTTAAATGCAGAGGACTCAAGTAATTTCCTCCGGGATCAGAATAGTATAAAAACATAAAAATGAAACGACCCGTGCAGTCATGGCTGACACGTCACTGCTTATTGATTTGTTTAAAAATGTAGTCATTGCAACAGACTGACTTGGAAAATAGGCCATTTTTTTACTGTCCGCATAAAGTGAAGTGAAAAAGTGAAAGTGACCATTCTGTCATACATGAATACACCACAGCACACAGTGTAAACAACACGAAATTCTTCCTCTGCATTTAACCCATTCACCAAGTGAAGCAGCAGGCAGCCAGGAACACAGCGCACAGGGAGCAGTGCGTGGGGACGGTTCCTTGTTCAGGGTACCTCAGAGGTGCTTAGCAGTCTTGGGAATTGAACCCACAGCTTCCTGATTGCAGAGCAAATGCCCTAAAAACTAGGCCACCAGCTGCCCCTGAAAATTGTGTTGCCAACTTAGCGACTTCATCGCCATTTCTTATGACTTTCCAGACCCCCTTACCGAATTTTTTCCAAAAAGCACTTAGCAACAAATCTAGCGATATTTAGCTACTTTCATCGACTGACCAATCATAAACCTTTCTTGGTTGATCTCACCCACTCACAAAACAAGTTGTATTACAAGCAAAAGAATTTGAAGCAAGTTACATTTTTCATCAAAGTAAAAAAGAAATCCCTATCATGTATATAACACAGACATTTCTTTCAGAAGGCACACCCAAACATCGTCTCTTTCACTTTCCAAACCTCTCTATTCTTTCCTTTTAAACAACACACACACAGACATTGAAATCAAACTTTATTTGTTCTTTTATTACACAAACCTGTAAAATAAATACAACAAAACAATGATAACCTAAATCCTACTTCCAAAAATTCCTGAAAAGGATGGGAGTTACTACCAAAGTTGAATAGATGACTGAAACCCTACGTTGGTAGTGACAGCAGAGCTTACTCTCTGTACTTTAAAACAGATTTTTATGGAAAGTTGTGAGACATTAAAAAGCATGCAGCTCCCATAAGCATGTTGAAAAAGCACAGCCATACAATCAGGCTACATAATACAAATTGTCCTTCACAAAAAAAAACACTCTGAAGCAGGCAGAGGCAACCATTGCTTTGGCTATCGGAGATTACTGTTCTATTTTGTCGCGTGATCATATTGTTTGAGCATGCAAGACAGCATTCCCCGATTCCAATATAGCCCAGAATTTTTCAGATGCACCGCAGCAAATGCACTGAGATGATAAATGGTGTTTTGACTCCATACTTTAATCAAAGACTGGTGGATGATATTGTTGGCAGCAAATACAACTTCCCACTTGATGAAAGTACTAACGTCAGTATTTCCAAGTATCGCGGCGTGACGTCATGTATATGCCAATTAGCGTGTGTCGTCATCTAGCAACTTTCTGGGTGAACTTCGGGTACTTCTGTAGGAGTTGGAAACACTGATAAAACCTTCCCTGTTTTTTTATGTGAGCAAATGGTAGCTTTGATCATAATACTGGTATAGCATCTGTTAGCAAACTAGCACGGCACACACCACAGGACAGCTTTCTCAAAATCTATCAAACGACAAACCCTGGCAAGGCTGAACAAATGTTTTTATTATATTTGGCCATTAAAAAAGTCCCGTATTATAGTGCTTACATTTAGCCAAAGTGTTGTTTGGGATGCATAGCTTTGCTAGCTTATCTAAATTTAAGGTTTATAAACTGAGGTGGATTTTTTAGGAAACCTCCAAAGTTTGAGAAAAGTTCACTAAACAGTTAACAACAATCTAAATAGTTAGTGCCTACGTTTAGCCAAAAAGGTTGTATGGAGGCTGACTTGAACACAGGAATGCATAGGGTTGATAGCTTAGCCTGGCTCAGCTAAGGTTAAGATTTATAAAATGGCATTATTTATATATGTATATAAGATAAGATAAATCTTTATTGCCATTGCCACTTTTTCAAGGAACAGCGAAATTTAAGGTGCAGTCGACAGAAAAATACAGGAATAAAATAAGACAGAGTTAAATAACAAACAATAGTAATAGTAGTACACAAATTACATATAAATTGCACTGGTAGAATAAATATGAAAATACAAAATACAAATTGCACTGGATTTTTACAGTCTATTGCACAATGTGAGAAGGTATTGCACATTATGGAGACATTGAAGATATTGCACATAATGGTTAACAGTTCTATTTTGAGTTCAGGGTCATAATTGCTTTTGGATAAAAGCTGCTTTTAAGGTGGTTTGTTCTGGTTCTCATTGCTCTGTCTTTTCACTGATGGCAAAAGTTGGAAGAGGCAATGACCAGGGTTTGATGAATCCTGTGAAATGTCTATTGCTTTTTTGCGGCAGCCAATGTTTTTTTTCCGCAGCCTTTAAAACACTGGCTGTACAACATGAATACAGAAAGTGGGTAGGAAGCGATTCCTTTTGTGGACAGATGCTTCCGCTAGCAGATTGAACGTGTCAACTGTTCAAATCAAAAAGTGAGTAATATTGATAAATATTGACTATTTAAGTAGTGTTAATAGTGTATACGTATTTTATAAATTACCATATTGTTTCAAAGTTTTGTACTGGAATAGCGGGTCAGTAATGAGTAGTTAAGCCACTGTAATAAGTGTATACTAGTGGTGGGCAGATCGATCCAAATATTGAATATATCGATACAAACGTTGGTGCTGATATTGATTGATACCAGTGTAATGATATCGATACTTTAGTGCCTCTCCAGTCACAACACAGAGCGGCACACTCTGCTCTTCCTCCCCTCTCTTGTGTTTTGATGTTGTACTGTCACATGATTTAGGAACACCAGACAAACACCATAGACGCAAACGCAAGCAAGCAAGCAGCACACGCACACACAAGCAGAGACAGAGCAGAGCCAGGGTCAGACTGACTATCGGGCATATCGGGCATTTTACCGGAGGACTGACGGGCTACTTGGGCCTACTGTTTTTTAAAAAAATGTATTTATTGTTGTGACTGGCACATAAGACTTGTAGAGCTGCGGCCTGACTGACACTGGGCTGGCCCAATCAACTTTTTAAAGACCACCACTTTTACTTTGGTCCCGGTGTGTGTTTAATACCTTCCCCAAAAAATGGCAGCTCAGGAGTTTATTTCCTGAAACACTCCTCTGCAGCCCATTGGCCCATTGGGCAGTCATATCTTTAAACACCTGCCCTTTTTGACCCATATCCTTTGCTATCTCCTCTTCCCAAAGCAAACTTGTGATCTTTGTCCTAAGTGAGCGTTTGTTTTCAATTGCAGGAGACACAGTTATCACCCAGAGGTCTCAGCTGCTCCCAGAAAACATAGATATGCTTTTTTTCAGAAATATGATCTTAGGCTAGGCTGTGTAGTTCAGGTCCAGAGCTCTGTATCATGCTTGAAGAAAAATCTAGTACACTGTACTTTGAGCACTGACAGTGTACAACTTTGATGATTTCTTGTCAAAATCTCGTCTTCTCTCGTTCTCGTAAACTGGATATCATGTATCGTTTCGTGAGCAGAGCTGAGCAAGACCTTCTATAAGAGAAGAAAAACTGTAAGGGAAAGTGACTGAAAATGTTTTTGTGCAGGAATGGATCTGATAATAGTTCTGACCAGTCGCTTTTTTTTACTAGAATATAGGCAGTGTTCTTCATTTTGGGAGACTAGCAACAGAGTTATTATATTGCTGTATCATTGAATGTAGGGCTCCTCTTTCATAATCAGAGAAGTTACCATGTTAGCAAATGAATTATGACCCAAATCTGGCCCACAGTTTCTACTCTTAGTATAATGGACAGTATAGTGGGGCTGTTAGTATAGTGGGACAACTGGTGGTTTGGTGGTTAGGGAGATGTCCCTGCATTCGAAAGGCTGTGGGTTTGAGCTTCAGGAATGTACTGCCACCATATGCTGCTCCCCAGTGCTGCAAGTTAAATGCAGAGAAAGAATTTCACATTGTTCACACTGTGTAGTGTGTTCACCAAAAACAACAACCTTATGTTTCACCTGCTCCTCATCAGTGTGCGACTGTCAGACAGACATCTGCCTGCCACTGACAGGTTACTGTGAATTATTATTCCTGTTTTTACAATATAGATGTTAAAGCACTTGATTTTACTGGTAACGCAGCAGTAACATAAAGTTACTTGAAATTGTAATCGCAATCTAATTACCAATTTTAAAATTATAACGCATTAAATTACTACGTTACTAAAAAAAATTATCAAATTACAGTAACGTGCAACTGCCCAACACTGCTCCTCATTACATCACATTTATCACTCTTCAGGCCCAAGCACTGCCTAGGATCAGGAACACAGCCACATTTCACATTTCAAATGCCATGACAAACCTTAAATGTGGTTGGTTTAGCCAGGACAGTTTGGGTCCACTGTACTTTTGCAACTGACCCATAAGTGCCTTAACTGTTCCATACTTCCAAAATCATCTGGTATCTGGGTTCATTTTACAAAAGACTGATGTTTACTCCAGTACAGTTATGAACTTACATACACACCTGTTCTCAGATTTCCTGATTGTCTTTTTCAGTAAATGTCCAGGAAATTGTTTAGAAAACTTTTTCTCTCCTGTGGGTAGTGCCTATCATGAGATTATTTAGTACATTTCTTATCACCTGCTCAGCACTCTGTACCATAATGCTCTGCAGAGCATGCAGTAATGCTATGAATAAAAGACTTTTACACTACTTTTATTGTAGTGTGTGTGATGAAGTTCAACACTTATTCTTTAATCATTTTTAATATTTGTCATTGGAATGTAGTTTTAATTAATGACATACATTTCATTTCATGCCTGAGAGTGAGGGGAATGCACTGCTTATTCTAGCTGAAGTGTTTTAAACAAATTATTAGTATTAGTAATGTGTTATATGAAGAATATGCTGTTAAGTGGTTCGTCAGTGTGCAAAATATTCTTACCCTTAACTATGGGGTGCCGTTTGTAGAAACAGCTTGACAAATTTAGAGGTGTCATTTTTGCATCATTTAGCGCAATTGTCACACATTTAGAGCTAAATGTGTTAAAAAAAAAAGTGTTACATTTTGGTACATTTTCTTGCTGCGTAAATGTTAAATGTTAAAATTAAATGTTAAATCTTAAATCTAAAT
>JBBJLS010070814.1:0-11589 GCA_037577275.1 Bryconaethiops microstoma | reverse complement strand
TCTCCCTCTCCCTCCCTCCCTCTCTCTCTCTCTCTCTCTCTCTCTCTCTCTCTCTCTCTCTCTCTCTCTCTCTCTCTGTTCCCCCCCCCATTCTCTCTCGCTCTCTCTCTCTCATATATGCCCTCACTTGTTTTCCTCCCTCCACCTTTTCTCCAGGTTCTCTAGTAGGGGTAGGAGATGTTATATCCCAGCAACTGATTGAACGACGAGGCCTTGCCAGTCACAGTGTGAAACGCACCACAAAGATGATGAGCATTGGCTTCTTTTTTGTTGTAAGTCTCTGTTACTATTTTTATTATTTCTGCCTCCAAGGTTTACCCTACAGTTGTATTAAAATCATGAAAACATACATAGCCTTGCGTGTTCTTCCAAGCTGGTCCATGATCATTTTGAATTTCTCAGTTATTTCTGTTGATATGAGCATTATGAGTCAAGCAGTTTATTTCTTGTATCCATTCCCTGATTTGTGCAAGTGAACACACTTTTCCCTTATTGCAGTGGAGTGCTTTTGAATCTTTCACATGGTTATGGATGACTAAGGGATTTGGGTCCTGTGTCACCTCATTTTTATACCCCAGAGCAACAGAAAATTATGCATGTCTCCTTAAAAGTTTATAAACACTTAGGCCAATTTAAAATTAGTTAAATATGCAAGGCATCATATTTAATTCACTTCATCTTTAGCAAGTGTGCCAATAATTCATTGTTTACAGCTTTACAGAGTCTGGGTCTGACCCACTAGTGAGCAAGCCACTGGCAACAGAGACAAAAAAACTAGAGCTGGGGAAAGAAGCCCTATGTAGAGATGACTAACAATATATCAGAGGCAAAAGTATTCAGACATAATGACTGATGGCCATTACAATCTAAAGTAATAGTATGATGCATTGGAGTCTGTAATTAGTAGCTGCATCTTCTGTGGGAGTCTATGTGAGTAGTAGTGTCATTGGTTAGGGAGTGGGCGGGCAGCACATTAAGGTGATCCATGGTGGTCAAACTGGCTTGGAGTTCAGATAAGCAATAGACTCCGATGAAAGTTGGTCTGGTCCAGAGTACATGTGAGCAGAAAATCTCAACCATGATTGATCAAACTGAACAGATTGGCAGCTGTCTTTCCCCTGCTTTAGTTAGCATGGTGATTCGTAATAGGAGATGAGTTCACAGAGCTACTCAGATACGAGCCCATGTCAGTAGTAGAAGGAATTTGATTAAAAGCCAGCGTAGTCAATAATATTGCATTGCTGTGGTCAAATTTCTTGGTTTCAGTGAGGGCTTTAGCTGCCATGTTTGGTTAGTTTGTTTAGGTTCCTACTAGATAATCCTGGCGGCAGCAGGTCATTACAGTAATCCAGTCTTGGGATGATAAAAGTGTGAAGTTTTTTTTTTGTTTTTTTTTGCATACTAACATATATATTTTTATGTCAGGATTGTACTTCGTTATACAATATTTAAAGATGAAGCTAGGCCATTCTAGAATTGTAATTAAAAACTGACAGGGTTTTTTTTTTTGTTAAGAAGGACATATGTTGAGTTGAGCTGGAGAATGGTATGTGGCATCAAGTCTTTTATTTTCTTTACACTGTCCTCAGTCATAATTAATCTATCTGGATTGGGTCATATATTTAATCGTGTGCCATCTGCAAGGCAGTGGAAGCCGATCTCATGTTTGTGGATATTTGCACCCAGTGGCAGCATGGGTCATTCTGGCTCATATGAACAAATATTTGGTATTGTCTACACTCAACCCTCTCAGAATGTAACCCTTTTGTGGTGTTTTGTTAGCTCCTGGGTCAATATAAAAAAAATAATTTAGTAGTTACAATGGCTTAAAAAAAATTTTTTCTTTGTTTGCAAACTCTTGGAGCTAACACTGGGTGCAGATATCCGCAAATATGAGATCAGCTTGCATATCTTTGCAGCTAACACTATCAGCTAGTCCAAATAATTAAATATGACTGAGGACTGTAAAGGAAATTTACACAGTGACTGGATGCCATATACCTTTCTCCTGTTCAACTCAAGAAAAAAATCAAGGTCCTTCATATAAAAAAAAAATTCTGGTCTTTTAATGCACATATAGATTGGAATTTGAGAATATTTGAAATATTGAAAAACCTGCTCAGGTAAGAATCACGATCCCTACATGATGCAGAAAAAACTGTTCACACCTATATAACCCCAAGACTGGATTACTGTAATGTTCTGCTGCTGTTAGTTATCTAATAGGAACCTAAACAAATTTACAGTTGCAAGGACATAAGCATCTGAAAATGTCCGACCAAGCATTTTTGCGAATGAAGGAAAAATGTTATGTTTTAAGCCAGTGTAAGCTATGTGAGCTAGGCCAGAGAAATTTTGGATTTTTCATATTGGCCTGGGTCTAACAAAACCCCACAAAATGGTTCACTTTAGTTTCTGAACTAGTCGAACGGGGACCATTTGTTGATTTGAGACACAGTGACCTCATGTATAATGTGAATGTAAGAGATCTTAGAACAGAACATTGTGGGACTACATGTTTTACTTTTGTATGTACCAACATTTCACAGTTTACATTTACAAACTGATAGCAGTCGGGCATGTATGATCTAAACCAGAACAATGCTATTTGTCACCCCAGTCATGTTTTGTAGCCTGTTCAATAGGCTAGCATGGTCAAATAAAAGCAGTAAAGATAAGATAATTTACTTTCTGTACAATTACTGTTTCAGTGCTGTGATGAGGCCTAAATTCACATGTTTTTTATATATATATGATTCTTATGTTGGCATAAACGGTTGGGCCAAAACCTTCTCTTAGAACTTAGATATAAATGGTTGATTAAAAATAGGTGTGTGGATCAAGATATGGTGAATCAGTTTTGTAGAAGAGAAATTTAACATAAAATTTACGTCATACATTAAAAAAAAAATACTTATGGTTTGTGTTTTTCATGTTGGTTTGTGTTTTGCAACTAAACATGCTGCATTGTGGTGCGTAACATGAACATCATTGAAGTTGAGAGAATAAGTGGCGATCATTGGCATCCAAGCAGAATGTGGGAATTACCCCAGGCGGCCGGGCTCTATGCAGGGGCAAGAGGGGGCAACGTCCCCTTAAACAAACGTCATTCCCCCTTAAATCAAACTTTTAGAAGTTAAGAAAGAAAATAATAGATTACCCACAAACTGAATATGGACAAGATTTACTACAGTAGCTGAAAAATCCACTGGAAAAGGCACAAATGAGATGATCGGTTTCACCTCCTGTTCCCTCTGTCTCTCCGTGCTGTTTGTGCGCAGGCTCACACAGCACTCGGCAGAGATCCCCCACTCACCCGCCCCCCAGCTAAACATCCAATCACTGTTAGTATGCAAATTACCCGGTGTCAGGTTTCTCAGTGGGCGGGGCAGAGCAAAATGAGCTGCAACAGCGGGAAGCTTTGAGGAAGCAGAAAATCTCTGTCGTCAAAATCACAGCGGCTCGTGAGATAATTAACAACAACTAAAAAATATCTCTATATTTCAACAGTACACGGGGGACTAGTCCATTGTTCTTCTCACAGTTTTAGTCTGGTAGAGAAGAACAATGTTTCTTTCTCGATCCCACAAGCACCACTGTGAGCCTGTCTGCTACATAGAGCCGACTGGAGGACCTGTGTTTGTCAGACCCCGACACAACACCCGCCCCAGGTTTCAGCTCTGCACTCAACAGTTTTCTCATTTCATATACTGATGTAATCAGCGATTTTTTAAATTTTATTTTTCAGTTTTATTTTTCAAGACTTGGTGAATTGATTTTTTTATATAACTTGGCCTACCCTTTTTAGTTTTGTTAATATTGGCAATAGTGAGAAGTGTTATTGTTGGGTTCGAATATATTTGATATAGGCCATCCAATTAAGGTAAATGTCATGTTTTTAGTTGTTATAATCAGATGAGGAAGATTTTATTTAATTTTTTGTTTTATTTTTCAGTTTTCCCCCTGAGGGATTGCCACCTTATCGTGGTCAGGGGGTTTGTGTGCCTCAGTGACCCTAAGAGCTACACCAGTAGAAGCTTAGGTGGGACACCCAAGTTGGACAGGTCTTAGGGTAGAGGCCTGACAAAACTGCAATCTAATTACATGACAACAACAGTTATCCAGAGCAACTCAACCCCCACCCCATCCCTTTCCCACCTCCGTTGCCACCATGTGCCCTCTTCACATTTCTTGTCTGCCCCCTCATATATGCCTGTCTAGAACTGGCCCTGACCCCAAGTAGTGGGAGGTTGAATAATTTGACGGTTTCAGCATTCAAAATTTGTAACTGTTACATAAGGTTTTAAAGACCTTCCATCCATCCATCCATTATTAGAACTCCTCCCACACCCAAGTTCTGGCTTTAGCAACTGCCAGAGCCACGATTCACTTGGCTTGCCGGTACCTGTTGGTTGCCTCCAGTGACCCACAGGATAGCCATGTCTGATAGGCCTCTTTCTTCAGCTTGACAGCTCCCGTCATCTCCGGTGTCTATCATCGGGTTTGGGGTTTACTGTGACAACTGGTACGAGCCACCTTGCAGCCACAGCTCTGCATGGCCGCCTCCACAATGGAGGTACAGAACGGATTCGATGTCCCCATCCTATCCCGGCATGTCACACTGCTATTGCACTGAAGTCTCATTGGAGTTCTTCAGTGGCGCTCTGCCAAGCACCCCACTCAAGGACTCAAAGAAGGCCGAGAGCTCCTGTCATTTGGTGCATTAACAGGGAGATGACCCTGTCGTTCACTGGGGTGAACTCCCATATTAATGTGCCGAACTGAGGGGGGGCCACCAGGTTCCAGAACATGTGCTGTGTGTGGAGGTGAGCCTGACTATATCTAGGTGGGTCCACCACCTGCAGGAGGCTCCTTCCCCACCAAAGAGGTGACATTCCATGCTCCAAAAACCATCTTTGTCAGACAGGGATCAGTCTGCCAGGGCTTCTGCCACCCGATTCACAATGCTCTGGACCCTCCTGCAGGTGGTGGACCCACATGAGGGTGGTTCCATGTTGCTCATTTGGGCTAAGCCCAGCCAGGCACCAGGGACAAATACCCAGCCACCAGGTGCTTACCCACGAGCCCCTCCCCCAGGGCTGGCTCCGGGGTCAGGTCCCAGTATCTCTAGTCCGGGAAAAGGTAGCGAGAACCTTGTTTCTCTTCTCGACAATCTTCTGAATCACTCTTTGTCTGACCTATTACTGTTTGCCTTGGGAGACCCTACCAGGGGACAATTTCCCACCGACAACATAGCTCCAAGGATCACTGAGGTACGCAAACCCTTCTACAACATTAAGGTGGTGATTCACGGAAAAGGGGTTTAAAGACAAAATGCATTTTGAAAATAGACCAAACCAAGCAAGCCAAATGCAGCTGTAGGAGATGTGAGCAGATGTTGTCAAAAGATATCAAAAGATATATTAAGCTTAAGATATCAAATGTGTTAATTGCCGTGCCTAGTATAGAGGAACGTGCAAAAATTTGGTGTGCTTCCAGAGAGGCAGGGTGTGAATTTTCATGAAGTTTAAAGCTTTACATCGCAATTTGGCTTTTGGCTACTGTATTGTTGAGCAAGCCAAATGGAAATCTGGGAGAAATGAGCAGATGTCATACCAGATTTCCAAAATATTTCAGATATTTTAATGTTAAGATGCCTGAAGATTGAATATTCACCAGATGGAGCTACTCCACAAATGAGTTGTTATGAGCTAGGGTCATGCGCCTCCTATGCAAAAATTTTGTGCCTTGTGCCTAGGCTCTAGCATAACAATTTTGCACATCTTAAATTGTTGTACAAAGAAAACTGTGGCTAAGGAAACAAGGCCCGTACTGAGTGGTGAAAAGGGTGAACTGTTACACCCTTACAATTTATCACTGTAAATGAATACTAATCACTAAACCTATTAATAGGCATTTTAATCAGTTTTTTAAGAATAAAATAATCAATTTTAACTGATTAACTACATATATGTCAGGCTGGTTTTCCTTCCAGCCTTGAAGAGTAATTTGTGTAAAGCGATTCAAAGACCCTTAACATCTTAATGAGTCTGTATATGCAACAATGAAACATCACTTGTCTTCTCTAGGGACCAGTTGTTGGTGGATGGTACAAGGTACTTGACAGAATTGTCATTGGGGGGACCAAAAGTGCTGCATTGAAGAAAATGCTAGTTGATCAGGTAAGACTGTATATTCAGTACTTTGTTTTTTTTTATAGGCAGCTTTTACATCTAGTTCAGTTCCTTGGTCTGATACCAGATATGTTTGTGCTTTTTGATTCCATTTGATTGACACACACAATTATTGATGCAATGTGTTTTTGTTATTCAATCAGAATATGTGTCTTCAAATGAAAATGAGTGTGCATTGCTGCAAATAAATCACTCTACTTCTTCTTCTGAGACACACACAGACCTTCAAATCTCAGTGGTATCCCATTCTTTAGTATGCAAGATGACTTAAAAGTTTTGGTGTTGCTTTTGGGAAGGAGCGTGATATCACCTGCAAAACAGTGTGCAGTTGTGGTGAACAACATAAACCAAAGTTTGCAGACTACCAGTACCAATCAGCTACTCACTGCAGCATGTTCATGTCGTGCCTCACACCCCTGCTCTAATATCATCGAAAAATTGTGAAAATAACATTAATACCTATGAGTGAATATGAATTGGTGGCTGAGTATAACATTATGCCTCTGGTCTCAGAATGTTAGCCTTGGTGTTACTGGGCATCGGATTGAATAGCAAGTTAGAAGCATCACCTTTCATTACATTTTTTTCTTCAGATTAGTGGACCTCCACTCTACCTCTATGGAAATGGAACTTTCCGTTGTGAGCATTTTGAGTACCATTACCTCAGTGGGTGTCTTTTAGTGTCTTTAGCTGTCAAGTTCACAAGGTTCTCTCCAGGACTTTTGCTGCTTTAAAGGTCAGACAGCAGAGATATGCCAAGTCAATCTTTTCCCCAACATGGTTTCTGAAAGGCAGACAACTTTCTGTTTAGTGTTTAGCATGTTTCACATTTTCTCCGTAAGGACAAACCTGGTAAAACCTAGGGCTGACTGTGAAGTGGTGCACCCTACTTGCACACTGGCATTTATAGTTTGTAGGGTGGGTTCCTGATGATGTATCGGAAGGCTCCTTGGGGAAACTGGGCCTTGCCTGTCAGGTTGAAGTGCACTAGCAAGGCCTCATTGTTTTTGTACCCACCTAAATATAATAGGCACATGCTGAGTTGTGTCCCATGAGGCTGCTATTTTGTGAAGTGCTGATTCTCTCTGAAGTTAGACCATTTATGCATTGAATACACTTAAATATGACACATTTCTGCTAATTAGCACACAATTAGTATCTGTTTGCTGAATTTAACATATTGAAAAAAAAAATCAAATTTAAGACTCCCTTTATATGAAATTGCACCCTCCAGACATTTCTTGTAGCCACGTAATAGTCTTTCTGCTCTTGATTTAGGAATTTTTCCCACTTTTTCTCAGTAATTAGACATCATCTAATTACAGATTTTCAGTGTCGAATCTGGGGACGGTGAAGTTTAAGGTTAATTATAATTACTTTTCTTCTTGCAATGTCAGTGCTCTTTTCATCTACAGTTTCAGCACTGACTATGGGAAAAACTTCCAGGCATTTTTTGGTTTTTAGTAGAATCCTTTTGTCCCCACTGTTTATCTCCCTGTGACACTGACTGCTATACCCATGTTTATTGGTAGTCCACATCTTAAACCTGTAAAGCTATACTTAAATCAATGTCCACTATTCAACTAAGTTACTGCATGCTAGGTACACCTAAACAACACCTGGCAAAGAAAAGTCAGAAGCAAGGAAGGGATGGGGACAAGAGGGGTTTTTTTAATTTTTTTTAGAAATAAGCAAGCAGAAACAAGAGGCATAGTTAGTCACCAAGGTGCTCCTTGAAAAGGTGGGTCTTCAGACGACGCTTGAAGACAGCAAGGGACTCCGCAGATCTGATCGGAAGAGGGAGTTTGTTCCACCACTGGGGGGCCAAGACTGAGAAGAGTCTTGACGCATGCCTTCCTCTTATTTTGAGCAGCAGAGGCTCGAGACGAGCCATGCTTGGGGCTCTGAGAGGATGAGAAGTGACACGTTGTTTGATCAATGCTGATATGTATGGGGGTGCCAGTCCATTCTTGGCCTTGAAAGCAATATTAAGGACTTGAACTTAATGCGAGCAGCCACAGGGAGCCAATGAAGGTTCTTTGGTAATGGTGTGGTGTGTGTGAACTTAGGAATATTGAAGACTAACCTCGCAGCTGCATTCTGAATCAGTTGGTTTTGTTACCTTCAATGGAAGTCCAGCCAGTATAGAGTTGCAGTAGTCCAGTTTGGAGATGACCAGAGACTGGAAGAGTATCTGTGTAGCTTTTGTGATGAGAAAGGGTCGGATTCTTCTGGTGTTGTAGAGAAGGTATCTGTATGTTCTGGAGATCTGGTCAACCTGTGGCGAGAAAGACAGATCTTCATCTAGCATAACACCAAGATTTCTTACCTTCTTTGAAGGGACAGTAATAGAGTTCCCAGCAGAAACAGTGAGGTCGTGGCATGGTGAAGGACTCCCATGAAAAGTAGCTTGGTCTTGCTGGGGTTCAGCTTGAGGTGGTGGGCCGCCATCCAAGAGGAGATGTCAGTCAGGCAGTCTGATATGCGGGTTAAGGCCTGGTTGTCGCTGGAAGGGAAAGAGAGAATAAGTTGTGTATCATCAGCATAAAAGTGGTAGGAAAAACCATGTGAGGCTATTACATCCCCAAGAGAACCAGAGAAAAGAGAAGTCGTCCAAGGGCCGAGCCCTGCAACCTAGTACCCCTGGACATCAAGGTAGGAAGCAAACCATCGCCAGGCTGTGCCCGAGATCCCAAGGTTGGAGAGAGTGGCGAGGAGGATCTGATAATTGACTGTGTCAAAGGCAGCAGAGAGGTCAAGGAGCATCAGAGCAGAAGACAGGTTGACTGATCTAGCCACATTAAGTTGTTTGGAGACAGCAAGTAGAGCAGTTTCAGTGGAGTGTGCTGTCTTGAACCCAGACTGGTGAGGGTCCTGAAGCCTGTTTTGAGAAAGAAACAAGTTGATTTGGTTATACACGGCATGTTCCAAGACTTTGGAACGGAAGGAGAGAAGTGATTCCAGTCTGTAGTTGTTGACATCTGAGGAGTCCAGCTAGGGTTTCTTCAAAATCAATGTGACCACTGGAGTCTTGAAAGCAGATGGAATATGACCAGTCATCAAGGAGCCGTTGATTATTTAGGCAATATGCGGCATGAGATCTGATGCTATCATCTGGAGTGTGCTCGAAGGGAGAGGGTCGAGCAGAGACATGGTAGGTTTGTTGGACATCAGGAGTAGTTACACTTCCTCAGGAGAGAGTGGTGAGAGGGCATGAAACTGGGCAGCATGACATGGTCTCTGTGTAGTGGACGGCATGGTGGTTGGAGGAAAGGTTCTTCTAATATCAATCTTCTCGTCGAAGAACTTTGCGAAGTCTTCTGGTGAAAGAGCTGGAGATACAGTGAGAGAAGGAGATTTGAGAAGAGATGAAAAGGTGGCAAAGAGCTTGCGCAGGTTAGATGCAGATTCTTCAAATTTGGTTCTGAAGAAGGAAGACAGCAGAAGTTAAATCATTGGCAAAATTAGATAAGAGAAAGCGATAAGAGAAGTTCACTGTTCTTAAGCGTTTTCCTCCATGTTCATTCGGCTGCTCTCAGTTCCCTTCGGTTACTTCACAGGACCTCACAGCTCAGGGAGAGAAGCACTTTGGTTTGGAAGACAAGGGACAGAGTTGGTTAAATGAGCTGTATAGAGATAAAAGAAGGTCATGGGTAGTGGATTCAACAGAAGATGGACTGGGAGTTTGGAAGAGATAAGGAGGATAGAATAGAGGAGGAGAGAAAGGACAGATAAAGAGGAGAGATTTATGCGGGTAGACGTAGGTGCTGCACGTGGGTGAAAAGCTGGGGAGGTCTGAAAAGGGAATTTAAAAGATAGAAGATGATGGTCAGAGACATGAAGAGGAGTAGACAATATCTTGAACATGGGAAGTGAACTGGTGGATACTTAGTCGAGAGTGTTGCCTGCTTTGTGAGTCGGAGGAGACTCACCAAGAGACAGGTCAAAGGACGACAGGAGCATCGTGAACCTGCAGGTCTGTATCTTGTCGCTTGGGAGATTGAGGTCCCTGAGGATGATGAGTGGTGAGTCATCATCTGGAAATGAACTCGGAAGGATATCCAGTTCATCAATGAAGTTACCTAGAGGACCAGGTGGGCGATAAAGTACAATGATATGGAGTTTAGTCAGGTGTGTTACAGTAACAGAGTGTAATTCAAAGCATGAGATTTTGAGTAGAGAAAAACGGTGAGGCATGAAATGCTATCTCCTTGAGAGAAGCAAACCGGTACCCCTTCCTCTGCCTTTAGTGCAAGGAGTGTGGGAGAAGGAGAAGGCAGAGGAGAGGGCTGTTGGAGTAGCCGTGTCCTCTGGTGTGATCCAGGTCTCGTGAGGCCCAAAAAGTTAAATGAGTGGAGGGACGCCAATCCAGAGATGAAGTCAGCCTTCATGACGTAGGATTGGCAGTTCCACAGACCACCATGAACCACTGTAGAAGGTTGTGGAGAAAAAAGTAGCTGGGAGAGCTTACTGAGGAATCTACTATGCTGACAGGGAATGTATCTTCTTGGGCCAGAAGCTATATGAATAGGTATAGGTGTGATGCACATTATTTGTAAAATAGAATGAAGAGGAAAGGAAGAAAGGATACTTAGCCGTGTGTAGTTGGCCAAGAGAGGATTCCTTCTTGAAGGTGCAAACCGCTACAGACGGAACGGACTGTTACTCCTTTTAAAGTTCAGGGAGAGCGGAAGCCACTCCCACCACTTAACACCTAATTACCACAGGCCTCACTGACACCAAGTGAGCCTTGTCTGACTAGTTGCAGTGAAACTAACCTAACACCTCAACAGTATAAGCACACAACAGAGTAGCTGTGTAGAACAACACAGTGTAAGTGCACAAGATGACAGTACAGTTAAACAGCAGACAGAATAAACTTAAGCAAGCTTACCAGATGAAGACAACAGCTAATCAGACCCTATAAGCACACTTTCTTGAATTGTCTACAGTTGACTACACCTGAAGACCTAGGTGACAGGGAGATGTTCGCAAGGGTTCATTTTGTTGTTTTGTTTGTTGAGTTTTTGTTGTTGTTTCAGGTGAATACTGTCTCATTTTTCTGTCTTCTGTATGTAAGCATTTGATTTGTTTTAATCTACTTGTCAAATACTTTATAAACATAAATAAATGTAATTTATTAATACATAAATTATAATGCGAAAATAAATTTAAGTAATTTAAAATGAATGTATAAATTATAAGTATTTAAATAATATAATAGTATTATATGATAATTGTAATATTCTGCAGCTTGTGTATAATGTTATGGATATATTATGCATAATGTAGAATGTAGAATTACCTGTTATTTCAACAGAGAATTACTGTGATCATTCTTTTGATCATATCCCATAATGCAGCGGCCCCCAAAATTTTACGTCCATGGCGTAAA
>JBBJLS010070813.1:0-11589 GCA_037577275.1 Bryconaethiops microstoma | reverse complement strand
TGGTTCTTGTCTGTGTGTGTTTTGTATTTAAGTTCTTTTGAGTTCTTGTCATTTTGCTGGTCAACCCTCACTATTACTAAAAAGTTATTTTGTATTCTAAGGCCCTTGAGCCTGTTTGGTTTTATTTAGTCCCCTGTACTGAGTCTGTGTGTTTTTATATTAAACTTCCATCTACGGAACCTGCACATTGCGCCTCGCCTACACTCCCCATGCACGTCGAGACGTGACAATAGATCAAAATTAAGCACATTAAAACCTTTCTGAATCCGCTATATGCTTAAACGACTTGAGTATATTTTCTCCAGACACAAACAGTCTGTGCTTTAGAAATAATTGAAAGCAGTGCAAAGCCAGTGTCTCTTTCTGGGGAGGGAAAGAGGTTTGGGGGCCAGCTAGGAAGCATGAGATTCCAGAGAAAACAGTAGCCCTTTTATTATAGAGGAAAATAAATAAGTAAATAAACACAACATATTATTTTGCGATTTCTTGCATTTACAGTAACTGCTAAGATGACAGAATATCACAGTAGGTACCTCCTAATTAGCTACACACCTACCTTGTACAATACTCTGTGTGGATATCTGGGGTGAGTGTGTGACATTTTAGTTCTTTCTGTTGTTACATTCACAATGGTCTACAAATTTTTTGTTTATTAAAGACACTTTTCCATAGGTATACAGAAACCATGCTGTACCCAAACCATACTGTGGTGGTACGGAACTTGCGGCACACTTTGATTTTCCAGTGCATCTCAGCCTGCTAACGGTGTTTCTGATGTGTCAGCAGTGCAACTCTCACCCCACAGTTTATGGCCAGTCGTCCATTGAAACAGCGGAAAGTTTTTTACAGTCAGAGCTTCTCTTGATACTGTAGTCTTTTATTATTTATAGTCTCGTTTGAGTTTTTAATTTTTCTTGGCATTCTTTAGCTGTGCAATGAAAACCTAACCCAGCTAACTTCTTGGTGATGTCCTGGTACACCCTCTCTCACCGTGTTAAACATAAATTTGTTAGAGTCATAGAAACTCCATCTTCAGTCCAAACAGATAGTAGTGCTTGTACTTCGTCAACTTCACAGTTGACAGTTTATACCTCCATTGTTGTTTTTTTTGTGCAAACTGTGAAAACAATGTGCATTTTTCATGTTGTGAGGTGTGACAGCACGGGTTTGGCTCAGGTATGGGTCGCTTTATTTGCAATAGAAAAATAAATGTGTTTGTGGTACAGCACAGTCCCTTGTGCCAGTGGAAAAGTGCCATAAGATGATAGAGTACCTTTATTGTCATTGTAGATCTCCAAGTACAAGGAGACTGACTGTGCAATTCTCCATTAAATGTATGAAGCACAATCAGTCATAACATTAAAACCACTGATGGCTGAATAACATCAATTATCTCATTACAGTGGCACCTCTGTCTAGGGGAGGAATACATCAGACAGCAAGTAAACAGTCAGTTCTTGAAGTTGGCGTGTTGGGAGCAAAAATATAGGCAAGTGTAAGAATCTTGCGGTTTGTTCCCAATATGCATTGGTAAGTACCTACCAAAATAAGTCCGATAAACTGACAACTAGCTCACTGATGCAGATGGGGAGTGAAGACTAGCCCATCTGGTCCAGTCTAACAGAAGAGATACTATTGTACAAATTGCTGAAAGTGTTCATGCTGGTTCTAGAAATGTATTACAAAGCTTGTTGGGCATGAGTTTGTATGTCCATCGACCAGTCAGGGTGCTCATGCTTACCCCTATCCACAACCAAAAGTGCCAACAAAGGGCACATGAGCATCAGAACTGGACCATGGAGCAATGGAAGAAGGCCTAGTCGGATAAATGCATGTTTTCTTTTACTTTGTGAGGACAAATGAGTGTGTACATGTTGCTCATGCTGGGAAGAGATGGCACCAGGATGCACTATAGGTTTACGTTTACAGCATGTAGCATGTATCCCGAGCGATATGTGATGCTCTGGGTGGTGTTCTGCTGGGAAACCTTGGGTCCTGGCTTTCATGCGGATGTTCTTTTGATAGGAACCACATACATAAACATTGTTTCCAGACCAAGTTCACCTCTTCATGGCAACAGTATTCCCTATCAGCAGGATAATTTGTATTGACAAACTGTAAGTTTCCCTGATCTTAATCTAAATGAGCGTCTTTAGGATGTGCTGGACTAACTAATCTAACCCTTGGGGACCCCACCATGCAACTTATTGGACTTAAAGGGTCTGCTGGTAACATCTTGGTGCCAGATACCATAGCTCACCTTCAGAGGTCATGTGGAGTCCATACTTTGCCTTCGCAATATTAGGCAGGTGGTTTTAATGTTATGTCTGATTGGTGTATACAATAAATACAATACAATACAGTTCAATAAATATACTGTTTAGTGCAATATGCAAGGGCACTATCGGTATTAGCTTAATGTAGTTATGCAAACTTGATGTAAAATGAATATACTTCCAGGCGATATATCCTCTTAGATGCATGCACACATTTACATGCATTTTCCTATGCATTAAAAACCAACAAAATAGTATTTAAATAACAAACTGATATGGGCAAAATATATCCAGACACCACAAACTGATGACATTAGTATTAGCTGTAAATTATTGCATTAGCAAAGCTGTTGTTGGCAGTTATAGATTAGAGAAGTCTATGGTAAGAAGTAATGAGCTTTTAACAATCCTGGATTTTATTTTTTGGCCCCTTCCCATCGGCAGTCTGTCTTCTATTACAAAAGTTATGAGGGTTTCCTGTAAATCTTTCAAAATAAATGTCCCCCCTAACATGTAAAGCTGCTTGAAATCGCTCCAGTGTTGATTTGAGTATTATCTTATCTCAAACCTTTTTTTGCTATAAGTTTCTCCTACTGAATGTTTTAGTCTGTTATGGTCAGTGCTATCAAGGCTACCAGATAGCCATAGCAGAACATTTGATTGACAGTCCAACAGTAACTAAAAAAGGTGAGACTTGTAAGAACTTGCAAATGGTCAAATGGTGTAAAACAGTGTTCTAAGTAAACTATCCCAAAATTAAAATGAAAAATACAAAACATTTTGCATGACATTGCCATGTGTATGCAATTTAACATGCTCATATAATGGATTTTTTAAATGTAATATTTAACATTTGATTTAAATTGTTCAATTTCAACACTTCCTAGTCCGTGTGGTCCATAAATGGAAAATAAGCCAGAAAAAATAGTCTGTTTGGAATTTAGAAAACAATGCATTTACATGTATCCACTTATTCAGTCAGTTTAGCCGAACCCATTCACACAAGAAAAATGTAAGATACGGGCCCTTTAACATTTTGGCACCAAAACCCAAATTGCCTGTCTGAATTCCTGCATGCACAGACACACACACACACACACACACACACACACACACACATGATTGCTTCTCTTGTGAGATCACCTAAGCACTCTTCCCATTAATCTCAAATACAAGACACTTAACTAGCCACAGTATTCTCCTGTTTCTTTCCTCATATTAACACGCACAGTGTGAAATCCCAGAAGTCATCAAGAGGTGTTAATACAATTTTAATGATATTTGCAACTTAAATCATCACTGCTTATCCTCTTTCCATGGCAACAGTTTACAGAATCTATCTAATCTCGATGGGTCGCTTTTAAACCGTGCTCCGTTCGCTGCATGCCAG
This sequence comes from Bryconaethiops microstoma, assembly GCA_037577275.1. Taxonomy (NCBI): domain Eukaryota; kingdom Metazoa; phylum Chordata; class Actinopteri; order Characiformes; family Alestidae; genus Bryconaethiops; species Bryconaethiops microstoma. The sequence continues at coordinate 7,923 of JBBJLS010070813.1, read as the reverse complement.
GCCCCACAGTGGCTCTATGCATGAAGTAATTAAGCAGCTGCTCTGTGTGTTATCACCCTGGGGGCTGCAGTTAAGGCTGTGGTACCAACAGTGACCTGTTACACATGTTATACTTTCACACTCATGCAGGGGCGAAGACTACATACATGTTCAATTCTTTGCTAAATGGTGTCACATACTTGGCTTGTTAGCATATGCTGACACACTGTAAATGTAAACACTGGCTGTAATACAACATGATATCTGCATGTGGAGACTGTTAACTGGAAAGGTGTTAAAACATTCTGTAAACATCTTACACCATTTGCTTGGAAAATTATGTGATGTCACAGTTGTCAGATCAAGTCAGTGAAGCGATGTCACTTCATAATACATTGTTACAGTGAACAGAAACAAAGAAAGAGGCGGATGCACAAAGCTTTCTGCATCAGTTTCAGGAGCAAATTGGAAGCATCCTGCCCAAGTGTTATGTACACAGGGGCGACGGAAGCATTTTTAATGTGAGTGAGGCGCATAGGTCTACGTGCGCGTGTGCAGTGTCTCGGCCGTTGTCCGGGAAACAAAATGTGTGTGCGGGGGGGGGATTTTGAAGAGTTGGGGGGACATGCCCCCCCCTGCTATAATGGTTCTGGTGCCCATGATGTACAAAACTGTTTGCATGGGCCTAAACGTGGAGTTTATGCCATTTTCTTGGTAAAATGTCTCTTCCTCATGTTTATGCATTTGAGGGAGGGTCACACAAAATGTGGGAAGATCACTCGCAGTGTGTGAACATCTTAAAAATGCAGCTAATCACATATTCTACTTCATTTATTCAAATTGGAGCAGCTCGCAGAGGGCGGTTTTGCATGGATATTCCTCCGCCTTTAATATCTTAGAACGCGAGGAGCACAGATCCGTTCCAGCAGCGTAACAACTGGTAAATCATCGTCATGGCCAAACAATTCCATATATGGAAGTTCCCCTGGTTTGTGCTTGAGGTGTCAGATGTCATGCTGAGCTTTGTTTGGTGTTCCTATGTCATGTAGAACCAAAATGATTTAAAAAAACATGTAATAATAATAAATACCACTATGATGTCACATGCAAGTAAAAATAAAGAACAAAAATGAACAAACAAATGGGAAAAAATATAAGATCTTTGAACCTGGGAGAACTTTCAGGATAGTCTCCGCCCACAAATGGGGGGGGAAACTCGCAGAGGGAAGGGGGGTCTGGAGAGTGGCATGCCGAGAGAAAGAGCAGCAAACAGCGGGCGTGTAGAAGAGCGAACACTGGCTTTAGACTGTTTTAAACCATTTATAGTTACTGAAAACAGATTTTACTAATATACTCTCAGTTGTAAGAGGTGTGAATTTGCATCAAGAAAAAAAACTTCTGAGAGACGTCCTTTAACAAGGGCTGCAGCAGCAGTGGTTAGATGAATCTGAAGTATTGACAGGATGTTTATCAACAGAACTACACTGTTTAAACTCTGGGGATCAGTCATACATGTGAGACAATGCGGCGCAGAATGTGCTGTGATGAGGCCGCAGTTTGTGTACAGAGTATGATTGTGTTCTTGTTTCACAAACTCAGTTTCGTTAGTGGGAGTAGAATCACACCTCTGGAGAATGAAGTGGTAGGAAAGAACTTCATTTATTAACACTGCTATCTTTTCATCACAGAACTCTCATTTTCTGAGTTGTCTTGAGCTTGCCGATGACATTGTTATTCCACTGTGACTTTAAAAACCCTGTGCTTTAGGAGTCCTGTGGTCTTAGTGAATCTAATCTTAGTTAAATTTAGACACATTGTAAATGCATATTGTGGGTCACTTTCCACTGTGCTTATGCATGCAGCTGACCAATAGACTGAATATACATGAGCATACACACACACACACACACACATATACACACAAACACACACACACATAAGTACACAAATCTTATTGTTGGCAATGCATACAGTTCTATATCCCTATATACTAACCTACTACTCACATTACAAAGATCATGTATGGCTTATAGTCATATGCCAAAGTTGAGAACCCTAGTTTATTTCATACGGTACAATAAGGACTTCTTCTCCAGAACACACTTCTGTGCACATCAATGAAAAGTCATGGCATGCCTACTGTTTCACAATTTATATTGTTTCTAATATGTACAACTCAACAAATTAATAGAAATTCTGTAATAATATTTGTCAAGAAAATACCATCATGATGTATCAAAAATGGTCTTTTGTCCTGAAAGTAGAGTTAATCATAAAAAGGCTAGGCTGTAGTGATAGGATGGACAGCTTTTTTGAAACAGTTATTATGTTAATTCTGATTTGACTTTCAGTAAACATATTTGTCTTTGAAGACACAAAATTGTAGACAAACAGTGCACTCTGATCCATAACTAACAGGACTTACAGAATATGCTTTCAACGTCCTGTTGGCAGATACAACACTCCCTGCCTCAACAGGCCCAGACTCTACACATATTACATTTAAAATTATGGCTATATATATATATATATATATATATACACAGTGGCTTGCAAAAGTATTCGGCCCCCTTGGACTTTTCCACATTTTGTCACATCACAGCCACAAACATGAATCTATTTTATTGGAATTCCATGTGAAAGACCAATACAAAGTAGTGTACTATTATAGTTCCATGTATCGCTACCAGCTCTCCATTGACCTTCTCCTCCAGTCCCGTGAGTACTCTGTTTATTATTGTGTGCTTGCTCTCCGATCTGTGTGCATTTCAGAAACAGGTGGGTTTTCTTTTTACTAGCACTGTAGTGTTTTTAGAACAACTAGCGAGAATCACCAACCCACTCATCAGGCTCCGTGCTTGGGTTTACACTTCTCACGACACGCTTAGTCCGTTCTAGTTGCTTGCCATGTCGATTCCGTCCGGAGGTCTTAACGTGTTTCTTTCACTTAGCGCCTTCTATCTGCTCATTCTATCCTAAAACCTTGTGTTTGTGTTTTGCAGAGATGATCTCCACACAAGCTCTTTCAATCAGAATCGTTTGTTTGTTTTCTTTGGACAATTAGTTCGAGGAAGATCATCCTCTGCTTCCAATGTTCTTTAATGTAAGAACGATAGCGGTCCTCAGAGCTACAGATTTTTAGGAACTCTTCTGCAGATCTGTGTCTGAGCAGAATGGTTTGTAGTCTATTTAGCAAAGAGTCTATTTGTGTAAATGTCATATTTAAAGTTGTTATGTGGCAAACAAGGTGTCTGGATTCCTTCTGAATGTATTGTAGCAAATGTATTCATGGGTTGCTGCTATTCTGCTTCACATATTAACTGGGGTGTTAAGTGTTTGCTCACCTATAGCAGTAAACTTGCTCTGAAGCCCATCATTCTCCTTCTTTAACTGGTCCCTTTCATTTGACATGTTGTTGTAGCTGGTCTGCAGTCTGTCCATGTTTTTAACAAACTCCTCAATTTGTGCCTGTTGCTGGTCTCTCTCCCTTAACAGGTTGGTATTACTAGTCTGCAATAGGTCGTGCTGCCTAGATATGTCATTAAAATGAGTCTTTAACGAGTCTTTTTCTTTTGTGAGTTTGGTATAACTGGTCTGTAACTGGTCTCTCTCTATAGTCAGGTTGGTGTAACTGGTTTGTAACTGATCTTTTTCTATAGACAGGTCGATATAACTGGTCCATAACTGGTCTCTCTCCATAGTGAGATTATTGTAGCTGGTCTGTAACTGGTCTCTCTCTGTAGTCAGCTTGGTGTAACCGGTGTGTGAGTGGTCTATTTCTTTAATGAGTTTGTTGTAGTTGGTCTTTAATTCGACCTTCTCTACTGTAAGATTTTTGTTGCTGCTTTGTATCTGGTCTCGCTGTGTCACCAGGTAGCTCAATCTTAAACACAGCACTGTGATGGCAGCCAGCAGGAGAACACACAGCAGCCCCAGACACACTGCAGCCAGTCTGTAACATCTGATCCCTGTAGTGTCACCTCCTAAGTATCATTGCAAAAAAAAGTGGCTAGTTTTTAATGGGTAACAGATAGAAAATATAAAATCATATAAGAAAAACCAGTCAAGTTTTTTTTCATTCAAACCACAGTGCTGAGAAATAATTTACTTATATTCTTAGGTCATTCCTTTAACAGTAATTAATTAAAAATCACTGAAAACTAAACTGAAAAAGTGGACACCAAAGCTCTCCATCACCAATTTCTCAGTGGATGCCATCACCATGTTCACACAGCTCCATGCTGTCATCCGTCACACACCTTCACTTGATGGAAAAATGGCATTTTTTTCAGTGTCTGCATCCAAGCAAGGCATTAGACTGTTTCTCCAGACTTTGAGTTGTGCTACTAGTGCTAGTTTCTTTAGCCTAGTGCAGTAAACAGGCATTTGGTTAGTTTGCTGATACCTGCCAGGGTATGATTTCTGTTATTAAAGGAATTAGACAGTTAAAAGCAAGAAAGCAATCATGTGTTATATCACAATATGTAGTTCTTTCTGGACATTTTCCAGTAGTGAAGTAGGCTGATTGTGTTAGTCTCACTAAAATGATGCCTCTGAGACATAATACTTGACTCCCTTCCAAATCTGTAACCAGGTGGTCTTTAGGATGAAGTTTGCTAGTCATACATTACATGTTACACCTAACATGGCAAAAATGGCACAATATTTATTTTACAGACAAATGATCACTGCAGCAATGTAGAGGTGGGATTAAGAGAGAATTTTTGATGGCATAGGATAGGCATTTTCATGTAGTGGTTTGTGTGTGTCCAATTTGTCCATTTCTCACAAAAATAAAAAATTAAGCATTACTGAAATTTGAACAAACATCAGCTCACTGATACCTATTACTTTAGATAAACAGACAACTGACATTTAAGTTGACTCTGTGTGTCTGTGTGTGTTTATTTATAAAATATGTACATATTTATACTACACCTGAATTCTTGAGTTTCTGATAGACCGTGCTCCTGTTAGCCTCCCAGGTGCTGTCACGACTTTTCAAATCAAATCTATTTTGTGTAAAACCAAATTTTGCTTGTGCATATTCGTCCAGCTCCATCTTGCTCTCCTCTGTAATCCTGAGATTGCCGTGAAGTGCACAACCTTGAACGAACCTTATGTGAAATGGCCGTTACTTAACTTTTCTACCACTGGTGGAAGCAACCACAGAAAAGATTGAGAAATCACACGTTCCCCTTTTAAGCGCTGGAACACCTCACCTTATGTAGTGTGTGAATGATAAATAGATAAATCAGTAGCCCATCACAGCAGCAGGTGGCCTTGGATGCACCTCCCTGACCAGAAATGATCCCACCTACCCCACTAATTGCTTCACCTTTGTTAATTGAAAGTATCCACTTGGCTTTGAATGGACAATATGAGTCACATGCAGATGGCCAACATGCTCTTGAGCAATCACATTTTCTGGTTCCTTATTTATGCTGACAGATGCATTTCTGGATTATGTGGGGGCCATTAAAACAGAAGTACGCTCTTTGAGGTAGTTTATGGGTTGTAATATTCATCAATACATTTTCAGGTTTGTCTTACTAAGACAGTATTTCAGCAAGTTGCTTGCTGATTCATGTGTATTTAAGCCATTCTTTATTATTTCATGTAAAGAAAACTATCATAAGTCAAATAGAACAGAAATCAAATGTAAGAAAACCTATTTTCTTTTCTTAGCCCTCCAGTCACTGCTTAGCGTCTAAGCTTGGACAGGATCTACCAATACTCCAGGCCTGAACAGAGTATTTTGTACTCCACTCATTTCAAAAGCCAAAAAAGAAAATGTTTAAGTCTCACAGTCCAAAGACATGTGTCTATGACTCAAAAAGCCTAATTTTTACTAATGAACAGATTTGTAGGCCAGGGGTGTTTGGCCTTAATGGAAATGCACTGGTTTCACCCTGGTAGACCACTCTTATGTTCCAAGGATAAAGCCTACTAATCTTTTAAATCATTGTGGATTTTTCCTGGCAAATAAAAATGGCATAAAAAAACTCTTTGGTACTATCAAAGACTCTGGTCAATGTAAGCATCCATCAGGTCAATACAATCAATGTAAAGGATATAGAAAAAAGGACAGTCATGAAAACCTGACTATTCCTCACAAAACATGAGAGAATTCATGGGCAAACATGCATTTCTGAAAAGCTACAAGCCAAAAGCTGTGTAAAATAAAATAAAAGACATTAAAAAGAAAACCTGAAGGAAAACTTTCATACACAAACATGAACCTTGAAGCCATAATCATGGCATGCATTCCTCTCAATGGGAGGCTTAAGAGATTGCCACAATATTTTCTCAGGCACCATTTCTTGGAATCACCATTTCAACAAGGAGAGGATCAAGCTTACACAATTCAGCAACTACTAAAGAAAGGCTCATGCATAATAAGCATATATTGGTTAGTTTAATTAAATTCATAACTGACATGATCTAAAAGTGCTCGCCAGAAAACTGAATCAAGACTTCTAATGAGGAAGCCAAAGGTAAAAGTGAACATGAACAGTGAAAGGAACCAAAACTTAAAAGCAGAACTTGTCCCTTGCACCACACTGGGGAATTTATACGAAAATAATACATATTTCCCAGTTATGTCAGGAGGATCACACACAAGAAAATGACTAACATTAAAAGAAGTCACAATTTATTTTACAGGGTTACAGTTCCTAGCAACAGATTAGAAGCTTTTTCAGTCATTAAGGTAATAATTATTCAAAGAGTATTCATTAAATATCTGGAGCATCCAGATCAAGCTTTCATCACAGTAGGAGTCTGAACGGCAGGAAGCCCAAAATTATTATGCTGGGCAAGAAGAACCAGTGAAGCAGTGCAATGTCCACCAGTGAGCTGTAACAATATGGTTTATGTGTATGGGACAGATAAAGAGTACAGAGAACCGTTTACTCCACAGTAACTGATGTCAGACTATATTTTCAAATGTTGGTTTCAGAAAAAAAAAAAAAAAGGTGGACAAGGGTTGGATTGGATCACTGAAACTGACACAGAGGGAAAATGGAAATGGGTGGATGGCTTAGCACTGACCATGGGGTAAGAGATCACTGAGCTAATATCTGGTCTTGAGGTATCTGCTAACATGTTAACACAGCACCAAACTATATGGATACTCTGATCTTCTGTTTTTTAGGTACTGGAGAAGTGGACAACACAACAATGATTTCAGAGATGAGGACTGTGTTGGAGCTGGCACTGGTTCTGACCATGTGTGGAGCTGGGCTGATTATTCCTGTAATGACCAGTTTGTTTCGGTGTGTGAGAAAATGCTTTTTGATTGAATCTGCATAAGACTGAAGAGCAAACACTGATTTTTTTTCTTCGAATAACTGACCTTACTGAAATTCTTAACATAATGCAGATATGTGCTGATGTACCATATTTCTCACTTTTTATAATGATGTAAAAGATAAAAAAGATAAAAACTGTTGATGTGTGTTTCAATGTGGATGTGTCATGCAATCTCCACTTTGGCTCCACCTCCACCCTGGCTCTCCATCACAGTGATAAGACCTTCAAAAAGACGGCTTTTTTCCACTATGGGCCAGAAGCTGTGTGCTTGATTAATTGCTAGACTAAGATAAAGATCTGTCACAATAAAGCCATCTCTTGACTCACACTGTTTATGGAGGGCAACTACAGTTTATGGAGGGCAACTATTTTTTACTAGACAGACTATAAAACCTTGTCGGAATCACTGGAACCGTCTTATCCTGGTTCAGAGCATACCTGACCGACCGCTATCAGTTTGTAAGAGTTAACGGGGAATCGTCAGCACCCACTAAAATAAAATATGGTGTCCCACAAGGTTCTGTTTTAGGACCTCTTTTATTTACTTTGCACTTGCTGCCCTTAGGGATGATTATTCGGAAACATGGGATTAGCTTCCACTGCTATGCAGATGATACACAGCTTTATATC
>JBBJLS010070812.1:0-31343 GCA_037577275.1 Bryconaethiops microstoma | reverse complement strand
GTGTGTGTGTGTGTGTGTGTGTGTGTGTGTGTGTGTGTGTGTGTGTGTGTGTGTGTGTGTGTGTGTGTGTCTGCACATTGGGTCATTCATCCTTGGAGAGTTTTCCAGAGGAATCTCCAGATAAGGCCGTTCCTTCTGGACCTCAACTGTAGCTGCTTTGCTCCTCCAGAGAGTCGAGTAAATATAGGCTTTCTTCACCTCTGTGGTCTCACAAGAAGGCTATGATCCTTACAACCAGCGCAAATAGCATTTTACATTCCTGAAACGATTAGATTAGACACAGTTTTAGTTTCAAACAAATGCTGTTTCTATTTTCAACTCTCAGCAGCTTTTCTTTGCACACCATACTACTCGCCATGTAATTAAGTGGGCTTATCCTTGAGAAAGACCTGTAGCTGGTTGCAGTCACTCTAAAATCGTATTTACTTTTCTTATGTTTGTCTTGACTAAGGATTTTTATGACTAAGGACAGTGTTCATACATGACTTTCTGTATGTGTGAAAAACATGCGTTAAGGGACTTCGCTTCAAATATTGACATTGCAGTGTACTCGTACACAACCAAATACACACTACTTTTTTATTTTTAGCTTGCGGGTTTACAGTAAAAACATTGAACCCGCAGGCTGCTTTGTAACTTTGTGCTGTATTGATACACATCTGTGGTATTAATTTTTTTCTTAACCGTTTGGTGCACAAAAGACTCACAGTTACTCGCTTGTAACTGCCTTGCACTAATGTGTATCTGTACTGCTGCAGATGACGTGTGTGACGTGCCAGCACTTTTAGACCGTTGAGCTCTCACCTCCTCTTTTAGTCTGGCGGCCTGTTAGCCCCAGCCGTTCTGCTTGGCTAGAGGGGAAGTGAGAGGCGATGAAGAGTGGGATGATGAGGGGCAAGTTCTCCTTGAAGCACAAGTCTGGAACAGCACACACACATGCACATGCCAATGCACGTTAGTAGTGAAGGGGAAAAGCTCTTGCTTTGATTCTTTTGGCCTGCTGAAAATTAGAGCTGTACATGTTGACTAATTTAAAAAATCTGAGTGTCAGTAAGAGTTGATGAACAGCTATTTGGTTAAACATGGCTTAAGAACAAAAACAATTCCCATTAATGGGTTTCGGGTGTAGTTTTTTTCTCCCTCTTTTCCGATAATGCTGAATACCAGAATGTCAAAGTCAGTATTCTGTTACTGACCTCTAGTATGATTAACCATATACACTCATTCCTTTTACTTAGAAATCTGTTGTATTGTATTTTACAAAAAAGCATGGTTGAGGATTCTATAGTAATGATAGTTTTTGTCATTAGCAGTGAATACAGGTCTGCTAACACTGTACCAATGCTCTACTCTAGTAGGCCAGATTTAGAAGCATCTACTTTAAATTTTCTAAACAAAAGTTCTTGGTTACTGATGCCTCAAATGGTCCGGTACTTTACTGATGCCTCAAATGGTGTGGTAGTTTTTCACAGTGTTACCAGTAACCCTGCTAAAAAAGTACCAAAACCATTTATGGCATCAGTAATCAAACGTTCTTGCTTGCTGATGCCTCAAATGGTGTGGTAGTTTTTAGCAGTGTTGCTGGCAACCAGCCACATGTCACCTTGTGTGCTCGTAATAAAAGCCTCACTGCCTCATTACAGTACCAAAAAACTGTACTGTTATAAAGCAGGTGGAAACACTAACTTGGACAGTAGAGGACATGTTAATAGCATATCAGGATTTATATGCAAGAACAAGAACGTCACCCGTTACACTATATATGGGGTAATTTTAGGGCGTTTCACATGTTACGTGAGAACAGTTTGTTGTTGAACTAATTTCTGTCTTTGTGTGTGTATGTGTGCATGTGAAACCAAGGTATTTTTTTTTGTTGTTTTTTTTTTTTTTGCTGTGGCACCCTGGCATCTGAAGTAGGTGTTTGCAGGCTGGTGCATGATGGTGTGTAAAGTGGCAGTGACATGCATCAGTTGCTGGCTGGATACTCCACTAAGTGGATTGTCTGTGGCTAGTGTGACAGGCCACTTCAGACAGAGCAGAGCTATACCAGGAATGCGGCAGTTTCAGGGCAGCTTTTAGTCCGATGGGAAGAAATAAAAAGATAAGACTGGACAGCAGAAGGAAAAAGAGAATCAATAGCAGTGCTGTCCGTCAGACACCAGTTGCCATGGCGCTAAACAGCCCTGCAGTAGGGCCTTCCAATGTGGCTGTGAGAGAGGGATGGCTAAAGGGAACTGAATGAACTGAACGGAAATTTATATTATGAAATGCAGTTATACAATTAAAAATAATAACATCTGCAACAACAGTAAGTGTTTGCAACTGAAAAGCTTCTTTCTATATTGTTTGAATGTTAACTGTTGTGCACACACTAGCAGATCTTTAAATTGCTGCACATTTTTCAAGTGGTAGAAGAAAATGGTGTGTTTCCATAGTTACACAGCACAGTGACACAAAAGTATCCCCAAGGTGGTAAAATCCATGTCGTGGAACAGCATATTCACCCTCCCAGCAATACCTCCTACACCTACAAACCCCCCCCCACCCAAAATGTACACACACACGCGCATTCTCTTTTCTTCTCTTCCTCTCATTCTCTTCCTGCTGAAGCGCACGCACGCACGTGCAGGTGTGCATCTCTTTCGCTTTCTCTCATTCTCTTCCTGCTGAAGTCTGTTTTGATGAAATGGCTTCACTACTCTTGTAGCAGTTTTTGAATGTGTTGTTTTGGAAGGAAGTTGTATGACTGTTTCAGCACAGCCCAGGTCACGGCTGAGAGTTTGAAAACGTGCCTTTCCTCTCTCTCGACATGCACTCACACACTCTTGCACAGCTGCTTGTGGGTGGGTGTGTTTTTGGCACCTACTTCTGAAGTTTGCTGGTTGCTTAAACAATACAGGTTGCGTTCTGTAGCTTTCAATTCGCATGTGTGTCTTTAGATGGTCTTCACTGTCTGAGTGAAACTATTGTTAGAGCAGTGTCCGAAGCAATTTTGCAGTATTTTTCAGCCCTGCTGAAATTTATGATTTGAGTATATAACAACTACTTAGACTTGGACTCCTCATTGCAGAACTTTGTGTGTATATACATACATACACACGTACATACATACGTGTGTGTGTGTGTGTGTGTTTGTGTATCCATACATGTATTGTTCTGCAATGGTTATAGCAAGAAAAAAAAATTACAGCATATATTTAAGAACACCAAAGTCTGAAGCACTGGAGCAGGATTTACCCATTATTCTAATTTGTAATATAGAATACTGTTAATTTTAAATAGATATATATATATTTTTATCAGTTGTTAGTCTTTCTTATACAAGACAGCAGTAGTTTGGATCTTAAGCTATCCTTGGGATTTCCTGAAATTTTACAGCACAGTATCTGATCTGTTTTTATTCCATCCTTCTCGATGAAAGCATTTTGATTGAAGCCTTCCTGACCATCTCCTATTGGCTGATGCGTATGCATATCAGTGTACTGTAAAGAAGTTAGTGTTTTTTTTCCAAGAATTATACAGATTTTTGGGTGTAACTTACTGTCAGAAGCCACAGTGTAAGCAGCAGGAGTGTAATGACAGATTTAGACCACAGATTAGGCTAATTCATTTCATGAAATTGCATTCAAAATTCTATATTCTCATATTCAGTATGACATTTGAATGAAGTTGGGGCACAATTTACTCATGAAACTAGAACTGTAAGGCAGTTGATAGCACTGTAAACAGTGCAGTTACATCAGACATCATAATGGCTTGCTTATTCTCCTTGATGCACATTGTCACACTTTGTGATGTCTCAATTTTTCAGTGCATTGTCGCAACCCTACTAGGTGGGACCTTACAATAGGTACACAGTAGGTTATAATGGCAAGTCTGTCTGTCTGTCTGTCTGTCTGTCTGTCTGTCTGTCTGTCTGTCTGTCTGTCTGTCTGTCTTTGTGTGTGTGTGTCTCTCTTTCTCTCTCTGTCTCTCTCTCAGCTAGTGGGTAAGTCACACCTCTCTCCCCTGGGTCTCTTCACTCCATTCTGCTGCAGTTTGCCATATGGAGACAGTGAGCTTGGTCTCTCCTTGTGTCGCTGTGTCACCCTTTCCTCTTTTCTCTCCCAGTCTCACACTTTTTCCCCATTTGTCCTCATTCTCACCTTCCTGTCTTTGTCCCTGTCTCTCTCTCTCTCTCTCTCTCTCTCTCTCTCTCTCTCTCTCTCTCTCTCTCTCTCTCTCTCTCTTTCTCTCTGCTGGTTTCAGTTAAATCTCCTTATCAAAAGTAAACTGGAATAAAACACAGTGTTTCAGTGGGACAGCGACTATTAGAGGCTCCAGCTTTCCCCTCAGGGCTGATATGAAGAAGAATGGTTTTAAATATCTGTGTTTATCTGGGTATCAGTTGTTCTATTAATAAGAATTGGTAGGAAAAAAAGTTGCAAATGTGGAGGTTTGCGGAGGTTTTTTCCTCGGATGTCCTACAGAGGGCGCACTCTGATCATTAACAGTGTGGAATCTTCAATGTTCTGGTATAGATGATCTGTTTCAGATCCTCAGTGTTGTGTTTCTCCTCTAATTTCTCTTCTTGTGTGCAGATTCCTGTGAGTTCACTCTGGACCCAAACACAGCACACACACGTCTCTCTCTGAGTGAGGAGAACAGAAAGGTGGAGTTTGTGTGGGAGGAACAGTTGTATCCTAATCATCCAGACAGATTTGAAGGGTGTGTGCAGGTGTTGTGTAGAGAGAGTGTGAGCGGACGCTGTTACTGGGAGGCTGAGTGGAGCGGGTGGGTCGATGTAGCTCTGACTTACAAATCAATCAGGAGGAAAGGAGGATGGATTAAAGACTGTGGGTTTGGAGGTAATGAAAAGTCCTGGATTCTGATCTGCTCTAATAACAGTTACTGTGTTTATCACAATATTAACAAAACTGATCTCCCTCGTCCTCCATCCGGCTCTAACAGAGTAGGAGTCTATGTGGACTGTCCAGCCGGAACTCTGTCCTTCTACAGCGTCTCCTCTGACACACACACACACTTACACACATTCAGCACCACATTCACTGAACCCCTCTGTGCAGGGTTTAGGGTTGGGATTGGCTCCACAGTGTGTGTGAGATACAAATCTCTTCTGTGTTTGTGTGAGTGAGTGAGTGAGTGTGTGTGTGTGTGTGTGTGTGTGTGTGTGTGTGTGTGTGTGTGTATTTAAGTGTGTGTGTATGTGTGTGTGTGTGTGCATGATTGTGTAATGTAAAATTAACATTAATGCTAGTTAATATGATATGTGACATTAACATAAATGCTAGTTAACATTAAGGCTAGTTAGAATGACGTGTTATTTGCATTAATGCTAGTTAAAATATATGATATTAACATTAAGTCTTGATAAGATAATGTTTGATATTAGCATTAATGCTAGTTAACATTCATGCTACTTAAGATGTATAGTATTAACATTGAGGCTAGTTAAGGTGACGTGATATTAGCATTAATGCTTTTTAACATTAAGATGATATCAGTAATGCTAGTTAACATTAAGGTTAATTAAGATGATGTATAACAGTAACATGAATGCTGGTTAAAATTATATATGATATTAATATTACGTCTAGTTATTATGGCATGATTTTAGCTTTAAAAATAGTTAAGATGTGATTTGATGACATTAAGGCTAGTTAACGGTTTGTATGATGTTAACATTAATAATGTGGGGGAGCGGGGGTGGGTCTCTGTAGCTCTGACTTATAAATCATTTAGGAGGAAAGGAGAGAATATGTTTTTCTGCCCTGTCTCTGAGAGGATCTTCACATGTGTAAGACGTGGGCAAACTGAAGCTCAGTGGTTCTGCACTTCTCTGGAACAGACGCTCCTCAAGATAAGATCTCACCTCCAGTTCTGCATCTGCTGAGGGATTCTTTTTCTCGGTCTCAGGGTTTGGGTTTTCTCAGTTTGTGTGTGACACATGGAATAAAAATCTCATGTGAGTGTGAGTGTGAGTGTGTGTGTGTGTGTGTGTGTGTGTGTGTGTGTGTGTGTGTGTGTGTGTAATAATCCTGATCCAGGTCCAGTTCTGTGTTTGTGGTCTGTTCTGTTTCCTTCACTGAGCTGGAGCTGATCTTCACCATCCATTTATAGAAAATCACTTCTAATATTTCTGTTCAAATGTGGAACTGTCACGGTTCCGCCCTTAGACCACTAGAGGGCACCAATGGACTATGGACTAGCTTCATCAGCCCTCTAGATGCGGTCACTGCTAAGCCGGCATTAGGAGACCAGCCGGCTAGTATTAATTGTTTTGTGTTCTGTCTTTTCATTGGTTCTGGGTGCTCCCTCCTGTTGTATTTAAGTTAGCCCTGTTTTCAGTTCAGGTTATGGGAGCATACTGCCTTCTAAGTTCGACTCAGTTTCCACCTTTATCTTTGCCTTTTTTGTCTGGCCGTCGTGCCTCGTTTTGTTCCTTTTGTTTTCCTTAAATAAAACCCTAAACCATGGATGTCTGCGTTTGTGCCTCATACCTTTCTCCCAGACGTGACTCCCACATGACAGATTTTTTTTTTTTCTCACACTCGCCCCCACTGTCTAAACACCCATTTGCCCCTATCCATCTTTTATTCATCTACTCATCCATCCATCCATCCTTCCATCCATTCGTCCATCTCCCTTTATTTATCCATCCATCCATCCATCCATTCATTAATCATTTTACCCATTAGCCTTCTTACAAGCTCCTTCTACTCCATTACATCTACACACACTGTCTCAGTCTTCTGGGCTGCAGTTCTGGAGCTGGTCTCTCTCTTTGCTGATTGAGTGAGTTAGTGGTAATTAATGTTCGATAAATGGCTTTGACCTGCTTTATTTAAAGGCCCAGGGGAACCTCACTCCCCCTGATCATCACAGCTACCACAGTTTCAGTAGTCAGACATATAGGCCACATGTACTATTCCATTCAGTACTACGTCAAAGGTGTTCCCTTTGCCACAAAGACACCATAATTTTAGTGACACTGACAGTTAAAGAGTTAGTTAGTATGGCAGAATTGAGAAGAGGAAATGTGGATATTAAATGTTTCAAATGAAGGTTAAAATTAATTTAACCTTGATTCATATATCCTTTGCTAACACTGAATTTAGCTAAAAAAAATAACTTCCGGTTTATCTCACCATGGATCCTTTGGATCTTTTTGAAAAACATGTGTTTTCATTAATTTGTATAATTTTCCAGGTATCCCAAAGGCAGTCAGTCATCCAAGAAATAATTGCCCAAATATTCCTTCTTTAGTTGACACTTGGAGCTTCATTGCGCAGACTTATCACTGTGGTTTAGGTCACAGTATGACTTACTCCAAGTGATGTTGTTAGGCTTGGGCATTCAAAGCTACAGCTCTTTTTTTCCAAAACAGTATTTTGAAATTTGTTTGGCAGTGGAACAACTCTCAGATAACTTAGATAAACCTTGCATGAAATTACAATATTTTAATACTAGTAATAGTCAATCATCCTGGTAAGTGATCAGTGTAAGTGCTGGCACTAATGAATGTTCTGTGAAAGTGGGTTTCACGTCTCAAGCCTTGATGAAGCAACTTCTTAATGGAATTTATGATCTATAATAATTAGTGTTTAGCAGGAACATTAGCCCCCAAGTTGCCTTTGGTTATTTCTGCTCTGGTTGCTTGCATACCTGTGTCATGCAAAGCTCATTAGGGTGAAACTTTGATGGCTAACTGGTATGTTTTGACTTCTTGAGTTTTAGCTTCTTAAAGATGGGAATAAATATCACATATTTTAGGTTAGTCAACAGCACAGAGTAGCACATTAGATGTGTTGTTATTTTGAGAAGTTCTTCAGGTCCTGTTTCCAAGCTAATAATGAAGGCATGAAGGTGTGTAAGTGCATTTCAACTCCTGAAAAGCAATCACTTTTCCACTCTTGTAAAGCGTGAGCATCAGTGTGTCAGACTGCATGAAGTCTGCCTTTTTTCCGAGGATTAATAAGGTGTTATTAGTGTTCCCAGTTCAGTCTTCTTTCAGTGTTGATTGTGAATGCCACTAATCAAATTCGGTTCGCTCTACATCCTTTCATGTCACACTGGAAAAGACTGCCTACAGATGTGAAGGATATTATTACCAAAAACGGCATCAGTTTATGTCTTTTTGCACATTTGTGATTGGGAAGTGGAGTAAAGTGCAGAGATTGGGTCATAGTCATTACAGAATGACAGTGATTCAACATTAAATGGAACATCTACAGTTTCGGTTTGTATGGTAAGTTCAAAAAAATGCAACAGCTTGGCGAAATATAAGGCAGATCGTGACTAGTTCTGGGAAACCTTGGGTCCCAGTGCTGTGGAAGTCACTTACCACTTGAACCTTCCACTTATCTAAACATTTTGCAGACCCCTTCATTTCATATTCCATTTCATATTTCATATTCAATAACAGTGGCCTCTTTCAATAGGATGATGTGTCTTGCCACACTGCAAACATTGTTCAGAAATAGTTTGAGGGATATTATGTCAATGTTTTGACAAATCTGTTAAATTTAAAGATATCAGCATGCCATACAGTATCAGAAACCCCATAAGCCAGCCTAATTGAAATTATTCTACATGGTTTGAGGCAAGTGTGTGATGATTTAGTCATGCTGCTTGCACAATATTCCACAACTTAGTCCACAGCTAAAGAAAACTTAAAACAAATATGCCTGGTGGTGGTTGTTCATTTTTGCTCAAAGCATCACTTGAAACTACAAAAATCAATTGAGTGAATGGTTTCTACTCATTAAAGATGTCATTCTCTGATATTTATTTAAAGCTGCATTTATAACTACAGTACATTGTTTTTCTGACACCATTATGGTCTTAGTATCTGGATAACACATTTGCTCTAGGGACTAATTTGGACACAGCACCTGATTATTACCACTTGAAAAATGTGGCTAATTGATGTTTAGAACATTCCAGTGTGGCTGGTCCCTCATGGCTGATTTTCAAATTGTGACAGAGCTAAGACCGCTACATTAAGTGGCATAGTGTAGTGTGAGTCCAGTCAATGAACAAGAGAGATTGCATTCTAATGCCCCTGCTGTATTATGTAAGAGTTTCTCTAATGGGCTTTAATGATTAGTTTGCCTACCAGCCTGGCATTGAAGTGGGTGATGCTGTCATCCTCTGGAGGATGCTGTTCCCTCTCTCACCTGGAGACCGCCAGGAGCGCTGTGAGAATCATGTTCTTTGATTTCTCCAGTGCCATCAACACCATCCTTCCCACAATCTTGAGGGACAAGCTGGAGTACAACGGAGTGGACCATCACCTCACCACATGGATACTGGACACCTCACTAACCGACCACAGTATGAGAACTCAGGGCTGTGTGTCAGACAGGGTCGTCAGCAGTACTGGGGCCCCACAGGGAACGGTTCTGGCACCGTTCCTCTTCACCATCTACACTGCAGACTTCTCCTACAACTCCACCAACTGCTTCCTGCAGATGTTCTCAGAACTACCTCCAGATCAACACTGGAAAAACCAAGGAGCTGGTGGTACTTCCGCAGGCACAAACATCCTCCACTGCAACCACTGAACATCCAGGGTATGGACACTGAGGCTGTGGAGAGCTACAAGTAACTTGGTGTTCATCTGAACAATAAACTGGACTGGACTCACAACTCAAATGCTCTCTACAAAAAAGGGCAGAGCAGGCTGTACCTGCAGCGGAGGCACAAGTCTTTTGGAGTGCAGTGGAGTGACTCTGTGGTGGCATCAGCCGTCTTTTACGGTGTGGTCTGCTGGGGCAGCAGCATCTCTGCTGGGGACTGAAAGAGACTGAACAGGCTGATCCGGAGGGCCAACTCTGTTCTAGGATGCTCTCTGGGCCCAGTGAAGGTGGTGAGTGACAGGAAAACGGTGGCTAAGCTGTCATCCCTGTTGGATAACATCTCCCACCCCTTGCAGGAGAATCTAACAGCACTGAGCAGCTCTGTTAGTGGCAGGCTGCTGCACCCATGATGTGGGACGGAGAGATTCTGCAGGTCTTTCCATCCAACTGCTGTCAGACTCCACAACAAAGACCTTGCAGATGACCACACACGCACAGACTAACAAACGCACAAATCCAGTACACCATAACAGTTTCTCTTATGTGCAATATTACTTGAGTGCAATTTTCTGATGCAACATGTGCAATTGTTTGGGTGGATCTATTACTAATGGGCAAAATGTGCAATTTTTCTGGTGCCTTTCAATTGTATTGACCATGCCTGTCACTCCATTGTGTACCTGTATGTGTGTATGTATGAGTGTATCTACAGTGTTCTTATATTTACTTATATATCCATTCTGTATATATATACATACATACAGAATGGATATATAAGTAAATATATATCCATTCTGTATATATTGAATACATACATATCATTATAAGTCTACATTTAGTTTACATGTAGTTTACATATACATATATGTATATATTTTATAATACAGATGTCCATATTTTACATTTCTAGATCATATATACATTTAATACTGTACTGTTGATATAGTATTTTATTCTATTTTTATTGTTTTCTTCATTTTTGCTGCTCTTAACTTTGTACTGCCCACTTTCTGCTGTGACAAGCACATTTCTTACTTGTGGAACTAATAAAGGTTTATCTTATCTTAACAAAATGCCTCATTGTCCTGATTAGCATGCCAGTTAGCTTAGCCACTACTAACTGCTGCCCTGAGGCTGGCCACATAGTGTGACATTCCCAGTCAGTGGCCGCTAGAGGCCACTGTTTTTTAAGTTAAGTGAAAGCACTTTTATATTGAAACTGGGGTTATTGCTTTATGATGGTTAAAAGACCATTTAAGTTCCAATGTTTCAGTGTTTTGTTGTCTGTCGACCCTCACTTTACTCCTGGTTTGTGTTCATTCAGGTTTCCTCATTTGTTTTTCGGACAGCATGCCGTGTTCCTTCATTGTTTCAAATAAAGAAAGAAAGAAAGCATGGAAGTCTGCATGTGTGCCTCCTGCCTGTGCAAGCCAAGCTAGTATGTGACAGATCGACAGACCAAACAAGGTGCAGCAGACTTTGCCACAGGTCTGTGGAAACCTGTGGTCAACTCGGTGAGTGGGACATGCTGGCCCAAGCAGGGGGATGACCAGAATGAGTCGGTACACCCCACAAGAGCTGTTGGGGTATATTAGCTCGGAGTCGGAGTGGCCAACCGGAGGAGAAACCAATGATTTTGGCTCCGGAAGAATTTGTGGGCCTCTTGGTCTTTAACTGGGCTAGAAAGCCATGGAGGCGGAGGGAGTCGCGAAACCTCTGGATGTGGTCCTCCGATCGGCTGCTCCCAGCATCCCAAAAGTCATCCCGAGTGCATCCCCACATGCTCGAGCCTGACTTTTTCTGTGAAGCCAGTTCGGTGCCAGTCCAGCGGGTCCTACCTGAATGCAGTGCAGACTCGCAGACCTGTGGCGGAGCCAAGACGGTGGTTCCCACAGCGGCTGAGCCTAGTCAGCAGCTCAAGGAGGTTACACCACATAGTCCGCCATCCCTTGCCATCTTGGTGGTGGTCAAGAAGAGCCTCGGTGAGCTAGGGGTGGTTGGATCGGCTTGGGGAGCTGATCATGGGCCTGGTCCTTCCACACCAGCCATGCCTCAGAGCCAAGAAGCTCTGTTCCTGAGCCAAGAAGCACCGCTCCTGGGCCAAGAAGCTCTACTCCCGAGCAGGCTACAGCCAATGGCTGCACCCAGAAGGTTAGGCTTTTTAGACACGCCGCTAGGCCCCTCAGCAGCACTGCTAGGCCCCTTCACAGAGCCTCTAGGCTCATTCACAGAGCCGCGAGGCACCTTAGCAGAGCCGCTAGGTACCTTAGCAGAATCTCTAGGGCCCTTAGCATTGCCCCTAAGCCCCTTAGTTGAGCCGCTATGCTCTTTCTTAGGCCTGCTAGGCCCAATAGAGAAACCACCAGGCCTTTTAGCAGAGCCACTAAGGCCCTTAGTAGTGCCACTAGGGCCCTTAGCAGTGCCCCTGAGCCCCGCTGCAGAGCAGTTAGGCCCAGTGCCAGCCCCCAGACGAGGAAAGCCTTCCACTCCAGCCAGCTGCATATCTGAGGCCCCGATTCCAGTGGCTCCTGTCCCTGAGGTCCCGGCTCCTGTGGCTCCTGTCCCTGAGGCCCGGTTCCTGTGGCTTCTGCTCCTGAGGCCACGATTCCTGTGGCTTCTGTCCCTGAGATCCCGATCCCTGTGGCTCTTGCTCCATATATTGAAACTGGGGTTATTGTTTCATTGGTTATCAGCTGTTTTGTGTTTTGTTAATTGAGTTTGCAAGAGTATTTAAGTTCCAATGTTTCAGTGTTTTGTTTCACTTTACCCCTGGTTCGTGTTTGTTCAGGTTCCCTCATTTGTTTGTGTTTTTTGGTCATTGTGCCGTGTTAATTTATTGTTTCATATAAAGAAAGAAAGCATGGAAGTCTGCATGTGTGCCTTCTTTAAGTGGGGTTTCCATTAATGTAACTATTACTGTAGCTATATGCTGCTACACCTCACAACGGCCACCCTCAACCTCAGCAACCCACACAAAATTAGTCAGCTCTTTCAGTTACATAAAGCAGACTTCTGATGACACACTCAAATCTGAAATTTTAACCCCTAATTTTCTGTATGGGAAAAACAAATGGCTATTTTAATGCCACTTGTCACAAATGGGCTGTGTCCATTTAGGAAGAAAGAGGCGCATGCATGGATTCCCATAACTGTGGTTTTACTGTAAACACAAAAAAAGAAAGTATTATGGCCAAAACTCAAACAAAAGGCAAGATCCCTGAGCAAACTCGGGGTGGTAATCAAAACCCGGTATTAATTTTGCGAAGCACCGGAATCGTTTACCTCTGGCGTTATTGGTTCCTCTAACAATTCTTTTGGACTTTTTCCTGCGTCACGCACGATGATGTCACACTCCGCGACTCGAATTATCATGGAGCGGAAAAGCGGTCTGCAGCGTAGCTGCATTTTACTAAAAAAACTTCAGTTGCGTTTGTAAGCAGTGCAGTGCCGTTTTAACTTGCAGGGGTGGTAACACTACCAACATGTTAAAACATTCGAGGTCTTAACACAGCATTAAAATTCAAGAATGCCATGTGTTCAATACTCAACGCTCGAGTGCAAGTTCCGTGGTTTCCATAGACGAGGGTAACTTTAACTACAATGCCACATTATCAATACTAATTTATTTTTATAATTATATTTTCATATTGGACCATATTATTTATTATTTAAAGGAAGATATGTGCATAATTTATTGTTCACGTGTTTATATTTACCATGTAAAGGATTAGATTGACATCTAATAAAACAGCTGCTTTCGAAGCTAAAAAAATGGCCTATGACTACCTTTTTTAAATGTAAATATGTAGCTAACCAGGTCTTATTACCTGTCCACAAAATTATGATCAGTTAAAAAAAAAAATTTATTTTATACTGTTGTTGCCCTCTCAGCCTCGGCTTTAGCAGCTGCTAGCCAGGTGTCTTTGGCTTGTTACTCTCGGCCACAGAGCGGGTCCAAAAATGAGACAACTACGGGGAGCGGGGTCTGTTCTTTCCTCCCTCAGAACAGAAGCATTTATTTACTGTCTCCAAAAAGAACAGTAGAGTGGCGAGAATCACTCACAAACAGAGCGGCCATGTAAACACTCCCTGATCAACTACATCTCCCAGCCTCCCTAGAGGCTCAATTATCCAGAATGCAAAGTTTCTCAAGGCAACAGGCTCATCCTGTAACACTTTAGGAATCGATAATGGAATCGATAAGGAATCGGACCGATAAGAAGAATCGATAATGGCATTGACATCAATCATTTTCTTATCGATTCCCTTCCCTAGAACAGACACAGCTCAGAATAAGGTGAGGGTGGACAGACAACCAGAACTAAAACAGAAGCACTTTTATACTGTACATGCAAAACTAAAGCCCAATAACAACCTTAACACAATTATTCCTTAACCCTTGGCCGACCAGGGAAGAGACTACACCCAGTGTCAGGACAAAAGTCCCCGCCAGTCCAGTCCGATGGTAGCCCCTAGTGGCCACTGACCCGGGATGTTACACCACTATGGTAAGGAAAACATAATGTTTTGCTGTGTGAACATTTTCCCCCAAACAGAACTGCATCTGAAGTCAAAATACGAATTCAAACACTGATCAGTTCAAACACTGCTGTGCTCTAAATTGCCATCATAAAACTGACAACCTCATCAATGGGCCCACTGGTGACGGCCCCTGTGGTTGTGCATTGTTTCCTGGGCAGTCCACTAGTGATTCAGCAGTTTTATGTGCTGCAGCTGTTAACCACTCACAACTGACCCTAGACAGTCCAAATGCCTTATTTTCCTTGCTTGTTTGGTTATATATATTTTTTATTTATATTTGTTTATATCTGTTTTTTAAATTTATTTACTTTATCTACCTTTTGTAATTTTTAGTCTTTTGTAATTTGTAATTGTAGTCCATTTTTTTCTTATAACATTACAAATAAAGATATTTGAATTCATCACTAACCTTGAAATCAGTTTAATGAAAAATAACAATAAAGATGCTTAAATGAATATACAGACAATAAACACACAGAACTGAACAGACACAGTACATTTTCAGGATGTTTTGTGGGCCACAGAAGCTTTTGGTGTTATCTCCGTGAGCCACAAGATTGGGAATCCCTGCTTTAATATATTTGTGAGGTCTCCTATTGTAACAAAATGACAAATTTACTTTCTTGTATTTGATGGACGCTGCCATCCAGAGGGACTTACATTTTTGGTTTGCAAATGTAGAATAAGAAATCTTACCCAATTCTTGCCCAAGGACTCTTACTGGTGTAGTACGGTGTGATGGGAAGTAAATTAAGTGTTCAGTAAATTAACCCACTGTTCAGCATCGAGGGTATACCCATGACTCTTCAAAACAGCACCCACACAAATTTAACTCAGAGGCTAGAGTTTTTTTGGTAACAAGTTCTACCTCTACTATGACTGTTGATCATAAATATTTGTCTGACTCTTTAGAGCCAAATTGGCAAATGGCTAATGTTTTTTGATCAAATTTTTAAAACCCTTTTTAACACAGAGCTCACACTGTAGGTTAAACACATGGAACACCACTTTATGTTACCCATAAATTATATTATTTACTGTATTTGCTGTAGCTGGCATTTCAGTGGTTAGACTGAAAGGTCAATTGTCTATTTTAACACTTTGAAGCATTATGTATCTCATAAACCTGCAACACAGACCATCCCAAATCAAAAGCATAAAGTACCCCAGTGACCAACATGAAAATCATTTAATTCGATTCCGTTTTGATGAATGCATCTCTACTGAAAAAAACCCAAAAGTTTCCTCATTAGACTTGTGAGGACATTTCAGATCCTGTAAGTTTAGCCAACTTCATTCTCGCGCTTAGATTTTATGAATCAGAAAGAGCTGCAAACATCTAATATCTCCTGACAGGCGTAAAATTAGCTTGTGTCTTACTGTCTAAGAGATGAATACTGCAGGCCTTTCTGTGTGTGTGTGTGTGTGTGTGTGTGTGTGTGTGTCTGTGTGTGTATGCACTCTGTTTGGCAGAGATGCATTCCCTTTTGATGGTGCGCTCATCAAATTATCTTTAAAGTGCAATAAAAGCAAAAGTGAATGATTTGTCGAACTTCAAGCAGTGGGATTAACTCAGGAGTGCCCAATTGTAGTCCTGGAGCGTTACCACCCTGGAGTTCAGCTCCAACAGATCATATGCTAACACTCAGATACACCTGAAGGCCTACATTACCCAGATCCGGTGTGTCAGATTAGGGTTGCCATCTTGCCATTTTTTTCTCTATTTTATATATGCAAATAATAAAACATTCAAGGCATATATTAATCTAAGAAAATCTCTCATATATCATAAAATTCCAGCAGTGGGTAACTACTGAGTAAGCTAAACAACATAAAATTGATAGTGGTTTGTGCTGATGATCATTCACTGCTGATACAGTTCACAACAGGGCAGAAGCAAGCCATAGACTTAAGACACAACTTGTGCTCACATACCAAAAAGTTAAAACTCTTGTGATTAAACTCACACTCACGATCCAGAGACTCAAGTTGCTCCAGAAACTTGAGACTTGAGACACTCAAGACTCAACTCACACATGTGTTCCAGAGACTTGACTAACGTTTGTGCTCCATTGCATCAAGACTGAACTCGCACTTGTGATCCAGAAACTAAAGACTCAACACGTCTTGAATTACATTTCTGCTTCAGAGAGTCAAGACTCAGCTCGCCCTCACACTCCAGAGTCTTGAAGGTGTACTCCACAAACTTGAAAGTTGTACTCCAGACTTGATTTGTAGCTCCTGTACCATCTCTGCTGTGCATATATCAATAAAGAAAAGCCAACAAATGTTGATTATCTCTTGTATGTGTGGCTTCCTTTGAAATCGTGAGGACCCCTGGGTTAAAGTGACTATAATGTGTTGCCACTTTCTCACTCAGCCAAGTTTTTATACCTGCACATAGTTCTTCTCAGCCTTCTTCCATAGAGATACCTACATATAAAGTAGGCCTACAATCATCTAACCTGTCTCTCTCTTGCTCGCTCTTGTCAGTAATGGCATTCACAGAGGCCCATTACTGTAATTAGTTTGTTGTTTGTCTCTGTGGCTTGCATGCAGCAGTGACATGTTGAAGGGCTTTTCGCTGGTGGCTGAGAGGGGAAAAAGGTGAAAGGAAAAAAAGCATGTGAAAGCCATTCACAAGTAAGTATGTGATTTATGAAATCAATCTCGTACTCACTCGCCATGCCATATTGTGTACATGAGTGCGCTGAATGAAGTTTGCACATAAATGGGAGGAAAACACCAAAATAGAAAAAACATTTTTGACTTGTAATCAACTCTTGAAATTAAACATCAGAGGAAAAAAACGTGGATAAAATGTGTCATGATCCTGTGTGGCATGGTGATTTGTCTGCAATTAGACTGCTTGCAAGTCATTTCATGTTGTGAGAGGGAGAAGGACTGAGAGTACTTATCTGAAGGGCAGAGACCATCATAAGATTCAAATACAGCCCCAATCTGATCTGAACTGTATTGAAATGTTTAGTGCATATAGTTCAGAAAATACTCTGAACTATATGCACTGTGCTATATACACAAAGTGCTATGGTCAGTAAGATTTAAATACAATAGATAAAGAAATAAAATTACACCTGAAGTAGTTTACTAATTAAAACAAAAAGTGGTTTGGAGCTGCACTGTATACTGAGTCCGCTATTCTATGTAATAGTGATGTAAATAGTGATATTGCACATAGAAAGAATACTGTACATAGAAAGAATACTGTACATTGAACATAATAATAATGATATTGCATGTGATTTTGCACACAATGAGAAATTGCACATCTGAGTAGCAACACGCAGTTGCACATGTTATTGTGTGGGTTTGTGATGGGGAGGAGTTATAGAGTCTGATGGCAATGGGGAGGAATGATTTTCTGTGTTGTTCAGTTCTGCACTTTATGCTAGTAAGTCTGTGGCTAAGAAGTGCTTCTCTGTGTGACCACATCTCTGTGGAGTAGATGATCAGCATTGTCCATGATTGAAGTCCATTGTCCAGGACTGAAGTCTAGACAATGTTTTCCTTTCAGCCACAGTTTCCAAATTGTCAAGTTCTTCACCCATCCCTGAGCCATCTTTCCTGATCAGGTTGTCGAGGTCTGCCATTTTTGCAGGAAGTACAGTCTACTTTAACCTCTCTTGTAGGTGGCCAAAGAGTTCTTTGACCAGTTCAGCTTATTGTCCATGTGTACGCCAAGGTATTTGTAGACCTGAGTGTGTGATTTATGTCACTCCGCTGTCCCTTAATGGACCACCAGCAGCTGATTCAGCTCACATCAGTCAACAAAACTGTCCCCTGCCATCATATATATTCTGCCATCATAGAGTCGTCCCTTATTCCTGATTGTAGAGTCATCTGAGAATTTCTGCAGTTGGCAGCCCTCTGTGTTGTACAAGTCGCATGTGTACAGGGTGAAAAATGTATTACACTCCCTGTATTAGACATACAGCCCTGCAGCCACACATACTGTGGCCTTTCAGTCAGATAGTCCATTATCCACAAGACTAAGGGAGCATGAACCTGCATAGCACACAGCTTACTCCCCAGCCTGTCTGGCTGAATAGTGTTGAAAGATAACCCTGGAGAAGTTAAATAACACAATCTTCAGGGATCTTCCTGGTTTGTCCAGGTGGCTGTAGGCATGATGTTATCCACCTTAATCTTGGTCTTGTATGTAGACTGAATTGGATCTAGTATCTAGCACCAGTGCACCTGGCCTGTAGACCTATGGGGCACTAGGGTGCACCTTCTTCGGCACAGGTACTCTCTTAATACAGAAGCTCAAGTTGAAGATCCTCAGCTGTATTCCATATAGGTGAGAGGCACAGAACTTAAGCTCCTATGGACTTATGCTATCTGGGCCTGGTGCACTGGCAGGATGGAGTCTGGATAGCTCTCTCCTCACTTGGTCCTCAGTGATGGAGATGACAGAGGGTGGAGGATACAGTAAGTGAGATGATGGGAGAAGGAGAGGTAAGATGGAAAGCAGCATTCTGGCGAAGCACTGATGGAGGAATCCTAGGTAGCTTTGGGTCCCATGAGGGTCATGCTGGAGCTGGAGGAGTTACTGGGCTAAGGCCTATTGTTGAACCTGATAAAAAAATTAAACTCATTAGATAAACTAACATCTGTATCAGTCCCCTGGCTGCTAGACTTCAAGCCTGTGATTGTCTTCATGCCCCTCCACACATCTCTGGTGTTGTTTTGTTACAGCTTTTGCTCCAGCTATCTCCTGTAACTATCTCTTTCCTCCTTTAACTTCACAGTCAAATGTCTTTGTACCTCTTTGGCTGCCTCTCACTCACCTGACCTGAATGGGCCCTACTTCTTATTCAAGAGGGGTTTGACGTCTTTGGTGACCCATGGCTTGGATTTTAATGATACTGTGTTATCAACACAGAAGTTAATATACTCTGTGACACAGTCCTTGAGGCTATCAATGTCATCAGCATGTGATTCATAAAGAGTCTCCCATTCCAAAGTCTCCAGACAGTTTTGTAGGGCTACACTGGTCTCATTAGACCACTCCCTCATCCTCCTGACTGTTTTTTCACCAATGTGTGGTAGGTCGGTAGGAGGGGCACCAGGTTTTGGTCAGATCTGGATACGGCTGTGAAGCAGCAAGCCTCTTTAACATTAGCACACAACAATGTTATTTATATTATATTAAAATAATATTTTATATAATTTTTCTCTGCCCATTTGCACTTAAAACACATTTGCCCTTTTAATGGTAATTTGTCCTTAGTAAGACAAAGATGAAAAATGTTTCATTTACTGGTTGGTTAAATTGTATTATTGGCCAATGAAAAATGATCTAATCTGATTTCAGAATATCAAAGAATATCAGGATGAAAAATCTGAAGAGATGAACTGAACAGGGCCAAGGTGATGACTCAGTGACTGACCACTGGCTACCGCCTTGACCTGGGCTTTTATAGCATGTGACACGTTCACTTCCAAGCAGGGCCGTACAAAGATGTTTGAAGGGGTGCGTGCTCAAAGTTAAAAAGGGGCACATAGAACCAGGCTGAATAACAACTACCCATATTCATCAAGAATCTAATATGGAATCGCATCATACTATATCACTGCCATCAGGTTGGGAAAATGCAGAGCAAACGTAGCCTGTTTGGGGCACAATGATGGGGCTCAATTTTGCTGTTGAGGGGTTGCTGCTGCTCCTGCTGCTGATAGTGCTGGACGGCAGGGCTGTGTTGATCTGAGACTGTAGACATTACAAAGTCCATCGGAGAGACGGTAGCTGATCAAACAAATGTTGTGAGATAATAATAAAATGAAAAGATTGGTGACAGTGCTTGGAACCAAGGCAACAGATTAAAAAACTGTGGAAAATAAACTGAAACCGGAATGTTGTAAAATCAGCATTTTGTCATATTTGAAATATAAACCTAATATAATCTGTTTCTTAATTTATTTTCTTTAAAATACAGTGTGCGTTTTCTTTAATATCGTAATTATCATAATTATGTGGATATGCATATTAGATCCACATAAATATAGTGATATATAAGCCCTCCTAGAAAGGCAGGGAAAAGCCTTGTAACTTACATTAAAATGAAATATGTTCCCTAAAACGGTGGACAGAATTACAGACCCATGACGCCCTTACCCAGTTAGCTAGCAGCTAGTGACCACCACTACTTGTGCAGTTAATAAAACGACAGGTAATGTTAATAACCTAGTACTCCTGTGTGCAATAGACTATAGTGTATGCTGTACACCCTACTAACTGGTTTTTGTTGCATCAGTCTGCATCTCCCAATTAATTTATGTGTTTCCCCTACAGCTCCTCACTGCCCAGTCGGCAAAAAATGCGCGTGCTCTTTGCAAGCTCGTTCCCGGCTCATAACCAGCGTGCTCTGCCGTCAAGGGTGAGCATTGGTTAACGGTCATCGTGTAATTGATGCAAGCCAGATCTTTTTATTTAGTAAAATTGGGGGGCACAGGCGGGACTGCATACGCACAAACACATTAAAAAATGCCTCAAGAAAAGGGTACTTGGGGTACCCAAGAGGAAAGGGACAGGTGCTCAAGCCCCCTCCGACCCCCCTCTTCACGTGCCTGCTTCCGAGTCCTATAAACAGTGCTTCCAAGTCCTATAACCAGCCCCCCCCCTCCCCCGAGGACTGTCACCAGACGTACCAGGCTGGGAGGATACTTGACGACGGTTATCCCATATCAGAGATGGATCCAAAATGAACTGACTGGGAACCCAGGAATGCTCCTTGGTACCATAGCCATCCCAATCCACCAGGTACTGGGTGCCATGACCCCGATAGCGTGAATCCAGGACAGTATACACAGGAGCCCCATCCAGAATCCGGGGAGGGGATAGGTTCCTGGGGAGACATAGGAGAAAAAAAGACAGGTTTTAACTGTGAGATGTGAAATACAGGGTGGACCTGGAATGAGAGAGGCAGCTGGAGCCGGTAGGTGATGGGGTTTATCCAGAGAGTTTTCTTGTAGCGTCCAATGAAGTGCTCCCCACTTCTTTGGACCCTACAAGATAACTCTCCCTACAACTCTCCCTACTGAGTCCAAGATAACTTTCTTAGACTCAGTGTGCAGGTAAGGGATTCTGGTAGAGAGCCAAACCCTGTCACCAACATGGAACAATCGTCCCGGAGGGTGCTGGCGACGATGTTGAGCTGCATACTTCTTGTTAGCAGGCTGGATGGCACTGCGGGCTTGGGTCCAGCTGTTGAGCTGACGATACATCAAGAGCGTCTGGCTCTTGATGCTCAAACATCAGAGGTTGGAAACTGTAGCATACCTCAAACGGGCTGAGCCCGGTGGCAGATGATGTATGGAGGTTATGAGAAATCTCAGTAGTTGGCCCAGGAGTGCTGCCAATCTGGCACAAAGCATCTCAGAAAGTGCTCCAGCTGTTGGCATTTTGGCTCTGTCTGATCGTTCATCTTTGGATGAAATCCAGAGGAGAGGCTGCATGATGAACTGATCAGATGACACAAGGCTTTCCAGAAACTTGCAGTGAATTAAGGCCCTCTGTCTGAGATTTTGTCCTTGGGGAACCCATGCAAAACGGATTACATGGTCTAATATGATTTCTGCTGTGGTTTTAGCTGAGGGGAGTCCAGCCAGGGCCAACAGATGCACAGCATTGAAGATGGGGTCCACAATGGTAGCTATGGTATTTTTTCCTTCTGACTTTAATGTCTTCGGCTATGGATGGCCACCAAAACGCCCTCCAAATGAACGAGGATGTTCTTTGAGTTCCAGGGTGGCCAGCAACAGTGGAGCAAGGATTCAGTTTCTAGTCTGGACATAGCTGTGAGAGGATGGCTCCTACACCCACATCAGAGGCGTCCATCTCCGAAATGAATGGTTTACTGATGTCTGGATGAAGGAGGATGGGAGCTGAGGTTAAGAGTAGCCATAATCGGTGAAACGCTTGAAAGGCCATGTTGGTTACATAAAATCCAGCTCAAGTGGGCTTAGTGAGAGCAGTAAGAGGTGCCACAACTGAACTGAAGCGCCAGATAAAGCATCGATAAAGCGTCGATGGAAATTAGCAAACCCCAGAAAGCACTGGAGCTGCTTAAACATTTTGGGGCCAATAATGCACAGCATCCAGCTTCCGGGGATCCATGGCCAAACACTTATCAGAGATCACAAACCCGAGGAGCATGTGGAGGAGCATTGGTAGAAAGCGCATTTTCTATAGTCGATACAGGGGCAGAGGCCACCGTCTTTTTTTTTTTTACAAAACTCCTCCACGACAGACTCCTCCATAGCGTGCTGCTCTCCTCCAGAGAGAGAATATAAATGGCTGCGGGGGGGGGGGGGGTTACTGTGCCTGGCAGGAGGTCAAGAGGTCATACAACCTATGAGGTGCCAGTTGGGTGGCACATTTCTTGCAAAAAGCCTCCGCCAGCTAATGGGATGGGAAGTGCCGCGTTGACGTCATGGGCCTCGGACTCCCCAGAGCATGTCCCAGCTTTTGCCCGGACACAGAGTTCCTGACAGGTTGGGCCCCACTGAAGGATTTGATTCTTTGTCCAGGAAATCATCGGATTGTGTTGGAGGAGTCAGGGAGGCACGCCCTAACTGGTTGGTTCCCCAGCTCCCGACTGGTCCACAAGAGGAGGTGGGGAACTGAGAGCAGCTGGTTCAGCAGGCTGTATCATCATGGTCCTGGTGGTATTCGGCGGTGTCGTGGAGATAATTGGAGCAGGAACCAAAGTCTGAAAGTTTTTCTATGTCAAAAAACAAACGCAGTCAGAAAGTTGAGGCAACAATGTTTATTAAGGCAGCTTCGTGGTCTCCTTTTACAACTCATACTCTCAAGTTAAATAGACCTTTAAATACAACTCCCCTTTTTCAGATTACACCAACTCTTTGGCTCTCCGCCAATAAGAGAAATAATTGAATATTTAAATCTCCACTTTTGTTCCAATGTCTCCACCCTCCCCAGTGTTTTCTCATAGACACGAGGTCAGGTATCACTTAATTAATATGAATGGTCACGCTCTTATTTTTTCTTATACCATGCTTAGCGCATGTGAGAATCTAATGAATGATTGACATCCTATGCGTGCAAAGATTCCATATGTTTTTTGGTCCCAGTGTTTATGGGGACCCCAGACCCTGAATGGCCCACTGTTCATGCCCATCAGGGCAAAATACAAATCTCAATCTAAGGGTGTTGGAGTTGACAGATAGGAGTGGGCAATGTCAGTGTCTGCCCTCCTCCCTGAGGAGGGAGAAGAAGAAGTCCAATCCATCCCCGGGCGGTGGTATAGCAGCTGAAACTCAAAGATGAGATTAAGGTTAGCTAAAAAAACATCAAACTTCCCATCTCCCCCATCCAATTCATCGGGTAAAGAGAGTTTTGGTTCAGTTGATGAAGGCACAGGGGGAAAAGACCGGGCAGCCACCTGTGGAACGTGTTCGGCAGACAGCTTTTGCACTCATTCTTTTAACTTCCTCACTCAGCTAAGTATCCATTTCTTTTCTATCATATTCTATTCTTCTGTCTTATATTCTTTTTGTTACCTCTATAGAAAATGTGCCTCACACCTGTACCTGTTCACATATCTTACAGGCCGAGAAGATACATTCTGCAACAATGTGGATGAAATAAAAAATCTCAGCTGTTTTTTTCCACCACAGACTTCTACAGTGGTTCATGTTGGTCTGTGGAATTCTCAATCTTACATCAAGAAAGCTGACTTTATCTCTGGACTGGTGTCTCTCCACTCATTCCACTTCTTGGCCCTTACAGAGGCGTGGATCACACCAGAAAACTCTGCTACTCCACCTGCTCTATCCTCTGCCATGTCCTCTCACTCTACTCGCACTAGAGGCAGAGGAGAGAATACAGGTTTACTTCTCTCATGTAGATGGCATTTTACACCTCTCAGTCTTTCCCAGCTCAACATCACATCCTTTCAATTCCATTCTGTTACTATAACATATCCAACTAAGCTCTATGTCATTGTCCTTTATCGCCCACCCGGCCCACTGGTTAACTTCATCAACAAACTGGATGTCCTCCTGAGCTCATTTCCAAATTGTGTCTCTCCCCTGACTTCATGGTTGTCTGAGATCCTGCGAAGTAACCGAAGGGAACTGAGAGCAGCCAAAAGAAGATGGAGGAAAACGCTTAGTGACAGCAACCTTATCAATTATTGCTCTCTTTTATCCAAATTTTCCACAGATTTAACTTCTGCAAAGTCTTCCTTCTGCAGAACCAAATTTGAAGAATCGGCATCCAACCCTCGCAAGATTTTTGCTACCTTTTCGTCACTTCTTAAATCTCCATCTCTCCCTGTTTTTCCAGCTCTCTCACCAGAAAACTTCGCCGATGTTCTTTGATGAGATTGATAACATTAGCAGATCCTTCCCGCCAATCATCACGCTACCTGTTGTAAGACCCGGAATGGAGGAGGACTCCTAATCCAGGAGACCGGAGCTATCCAGATCCAGGAGTTCCACCAGACCAATCAGGCAGAGATCCCCATCACCTGAGTTCTAACTCCTTGTAAATATAAATAGACCCAGTTTTCCCCCAGACTGATGCGAAGTATTCTAGCCCTTACTAGTTACCAAGCCTTTCTCCTGTTTTTTGCCCTGATTGTGTTTTGACCTTGCTTTGTTTTGTGGATCTCTCTTTTTGCCTTGCCCCTTCGACTTGGACTCTAGGATTTACGGTTTTTGAACTCTGGTTTTGGACATTGGTTTTCGCCCCTGGTTTTTTGGACATCGGCTTTACACTCTGGTTTTTGCCCGTTTTTTTGACTCTTGCTATGGACTTTGGTTTTTCCCCTTTTTGCTAAAACGGCCTTTGTTTTTTCTTTAAATAAAGACAATCATTCTTCACTTGGATCCTTTTCTGGCATATATTACACCTGTCAGCCTGAGACCAGCCAATACTGCCAAGTTTCTTGGCTTTTCACCTCTCTCTCTCTCTCTCTCTCTCTCTCTCTCTCTCGAGGATGTGTCATTGCTTCTGATGTTCAGCAAACCCACCACATCTCTGCTCCACCCTAACCTGTCGAGTACCCTCCAGATGATATTCTTGGATCTAATCCCACATATCACCTACATCATCAATGGCTCCTTAACAAGGACATTGGCCATGTCCCATCTGCTTTCAAGTCTGCAGCGGTCACACCAATTCTAAAGAAACCCACACTGGACTCCTCAGATATCAAAAACTACAGACCAGAATTTTGTTTCTCCTTCCTTTCCTGGAACGTGCTGTTTATAACCAACTCAACATCCTTCTTTCTCAAAACAGGCTTCAGGACCCTCACCAGTCCAGGTTCAAGTCTGCACACTCTACTGAAAGTGTACTACTAGCCATCTCAGAAGAACTTCATGCAGCTAGATCAGCCAACCTGTCTTCTGCTCTGATTCTTCTTGACCTTTCTGCCACCTTCAACATGGTTAACCATCAGATCATCCTGGCTACTCTCTTCAGCCATGGGATATCAGACACAGCCTGGCAATGGTTTGGTTCCTTCCTTGATGACTGGAGGTACCAGGTAGTATGGCATGGCTCCTAGTCTACCCAGCGAAGATTGTCCACAGGTGTTGCGCAGGGCTCTGTCCTGGGACTGTTACTCTTTTCTCTATATACTTGTTCTCTTTGGGATTTAATAGCCTCACATGGTTTTCCTACCACTTTTATGCAGATGACACTCAACTTATTCTTTCTTTCCCCTCCAGTGATGATCAGGTCTCAACCTGCATCTCAGACTGTCCAGCTGACATCTCTTGGATGACGGCCCACCACCTCAAGCTGAATCCCAGCAAAACTGCGCCTCTTTTCATCAAAAGGGAGTCTATCACCAAGCCACGACCTCTCAGTTTCTTTTAGGAACACTGTTATTGTCCCTTCAAGGAAGGTAAGAAATCTTGGTGTCATGCTAGATGAAGAACATCATTCTTGACGCACGTTGACCATCTCTCCAGGACATGCAGAAACTTTCTTTACAACATCAGAAGAATCTGACCCTTTCTCACCACTAAAGCTATGCAGTTACTTGTCCAGTCTCTGGTAATTTATAAATTTGACTACTGCAGCTCTCTACAGGCTGGACTTCCACTGAAGGTAACAAGACTTCACCTGATTCTGAATGCAGCTGTGAGGTTAGTCTTCAATATCCCTAAATTCTCACACAATACACCTCTACTAAAGAACCTTCACTGGCTCCCCTAATCCCTGCTTGCATTAAGTTCAAAACCTTAACACTTGGCCAAGAATGGATTTGCACCTCCCTACTTGTCAGCACTGATTAAGCAGCGTGTCATTTCTCATCCTCTCAGTGCTTCAAGCACTGCTCATCTTGAAACTCAATGGCTCAAAAGAAGAGGAAGACATGCATCAAGACTTTTTCTGTCTTGGCCCTGCAGTGGTGGAACAAACTCCCTCTTGCAATCAGATCTGCAAAATCCCTTGCATCGTCTGAAGACCCACCTCTTCAAGGAGCACCTTGGTGACAAATATTTTAAAAACCTCAGGCTCAGTCATTCTATCATGATGAAAGGCCAATAGTTCGTAACACGAGAGAGTCGGTAGTTCACACACTTTGCTCTGAGAACACTCCCTAGATAGAGTAAAGATTCCCACCTGGAATCCGCATTCTCACACACACAGATCAAAGATACTCTAAATAGATGAATTGAACAGGGGTGAGGTGATGACTCAATGACTGAGCACTGGCTACCGCATTGACCTTGGCTTTTATAGCATGTGACACATTCACTTCCGAGTCCTATTACATGTCACATGATCAGTGTGCGTGACAAAGAATGTTGATGGGGTGGTACCTTGAGTTGGTGGGGTGGTACCTTTTAGTGCTAAATTAAGAACAATATAATCTACTAATTTTGTAACAAATGTTAGTGGAAATTCAGCTACATTTCCGTTTAAAATTTAACTGTATACATTTTTTGGTACTGTTGAGGGAACACAGAAAGCATGTCTTGGGATGGTGAAATACCCCTGTACTCAGATGCGGGAGGTTTGAAAGTAGCCAATCCGAGAATGTTATTAATTTCTCCGTGTTGCTGATTGGCTGCTGCCCTGTGACGCTTCCCTGGCAGACGAAATCAAGCTTCCTGCATCAGCACAGTTTCCTGCATGGAGCTATCTCAAGTGTTCCACTAAGTGTTTTTGTGTTTTTCATTTTGTTCTTCTTAAAGCCCTGTATTTATATTATTGTAAATTAAATGAATTTATTACTGTATTTACCCTGCTTACAGCAAAGAAAAGGACAGCGCAAACCAAAGAAAACGTGTTTGCATGAATTATAGTACAGTCTATAGGCATACAATTGGTATTTTACATTAGTTCAGAGTACACTGTACAGTACGTATAATGGTTTCCCTTTAAACTGTTTTAGGGCTAATGTATTAAGCTGAATTTAAAATTAGATTATAGTGTTTTGGGAGCATCTTTGAGAGATATATTTAGGGTTTACACTATAAAATATGCATTTTTAGGCTTTTTTTAGGCATCACAAATTCGCATTGTTTCAGTGCTCTAGAAACGTAACCTCAGCACCAGGGGTATAAAGAGGTACTTATACAGTTGCTTTTTTCTGACAGTGTACATCCAAATAAAAAGACATGTAGGAATATTTATTTTCAAGTATGTAAAGCACAATCAGATTTACAATGCTATTTGGATTAGGATGAACACATAAAAGTATTTTATTTACAAACAGAACATTATGTCCCTATAAGTAATAAAAAGTATTTGCATTTTTTATTTGTTTAAATTATAATTCACAAATATTAGACTTTAGTTACTGTTAATAATTAGGATTTAAATTATAGAATGTTTTAAAATGGTAAATCTATTATACACCTCTTTCAACTTTTCCCAAATTTAGTCCATCAACCAAGACATGTTTAGAACCCAAATTTTGCTTTAGAGCCCAAATGTTGCTAAGCACTAAAAGTCAATAGTTATCAGCAACTCTCAAAATGCTCAAACTTCATAAAGCTCTTCATTAAGGTGGTTTAGGATACAGTATGACTTACTGTGAGCTTAAAAAATGAACTTCACAGCTGCAGGTACTGTAGTTCTGTTTCACTCATAAATCCATTACGTTAAGGAGAAAATATGTTCAGTCATAAAAGTTTCAGTCTTAAAGGGTTTATCTTTTACTCAGTTACACCTTCCTTCAATTCCACTTTTTAAAATATTTTCCTTATTATTAGTCAGGAGATTCAGTGTTAGCTTGCCTGGTTTCCTAGCATTGCTGGCCAGCTAGGTTAAATTCTGCAAGTGCAGTGGCTATGAAAGGAATTCTGGGATACAGCCTGTATTGATGCACGATAAGGCGTCAGAGGGGAGAGATGGAAGGATGCAGAGTTGTTTTAAAAGGTGTGAAGCGAAGTGGCAGTTGGATGTCAAACCAGATATATCTGTCATGCTAGATAAAGCTCAATTGGCGTTTTTAAACTGAAAGAACCGAGCTAGTCAAGATCAATTTTTTTTTGCAAAAACAGAGAAAGAGAAAGAGAGAGGGAGAGAGAGCTACACTGAAGCTCAGGACTGGAGCACGTTTTAATTGTGTGTATGTGTGTTTTGCTGCTGCCATGTTTTGGGCCATAGGTCTTTTTTGGCATTGTAATTTAGTGTGACGGACCTCAGTGCGGGTGATAAAGTCCGACACTTGGGGTGTGTGTGTGTATGTGTATGAGCGAGCGCACTGTGGAATGCCGACGAGGCATAATTGCAGAGAACTGTGGATAATGCATTAGGCTGTGCTATGAATGATATGTGCTGTGCATTATAGAGACAGACTCAAATTCCTTTATCTGCACCCACAACATGTCTACTCTACTCTCCTCCACTCTCTTCTCTTCTCTTCTCTTCCCCTCTTCTCTTTCTTCTCATCTCTTCTCATCTTTTCTCTTCCCCTTTTCTCTTCATTTTTCTTCTAAAAGTTATCTTTTCTTATCTTCTTCTTATCTCTACTTTTCTTTTCTTTTCTCCTGTTCTCTTCTATTCTCCTTTCCTCTCTTCTATTCTTTTCTCAAATGTGTTCTTTTTTCTTCTCTTCTTCTTATCTCTTCTCTTCTTTTCCATCCTTTTCCCTTTTCTTTTCCCCTCTTCTCTTTTCTTCTCTTCATCTTATCTCTTCTCTTCTCCTCCAACCTATTCTCTTTTCTTCTTTTCTTGTCTCTGATCATTTCTTTCATTGTCTCTTCTCCTCTCTTCTCTTTTTTCTTTTCATTTCTTCTCTTCCCTTTTCCACCATCCTCTTGTCTTCTGCCAAATTCTCCTTTCTTCTCTTCCTTCCTAGTTTTTTCTGTACTCTTGTGTTCCCTTTCTGGCTCTCTTCTGATATCATATCTGTTTTTCATCATTCTCCATGCTTTTCTTTTCTCTTCTGTTCCCTCCTATTTTATTCTCTCCTCCTCTCATATTCTCTTCTCTTCTTTCCTATTCTCTTTTTCTTCACTTTTCCTAATCTCTTCTGCCTTTTTTATTCTCTTCCCTGGAAAATGGTGTAAGTTTGCTTTTGCATCAAAAGGATGAAAAGGACCAGAGAGAGAGAAAGAGAAAGGAAGGAGTGGCATGTTTGCCGAGAGCTCTTTTTAAACTTATGTAATGAAAGCACAGGAGAGGTGTGATGGTAATGAACCGTGACTGTATTGCGTATGTGTGTGTGTGCGTGTGAAGTGGAAGTAGGAAGTGACTGACAGGTATTTACATTTACATTTACGGCATTTAGCTGACACTCTTATCCAGAGCGACATATATCAGTGCTCAAGTAGTCTACATCTGTGTCTTACACCAGTAAAGCTATACTTATATCAACGTCCATAATTCAACCAAGTTACTGCATGCTAGGTACACCTAAACAACCCCTGTCAAAGAAAACTCAGAGGTTAAGACAAAAGGTTTTTTCAATTTTATATTATATACAATCCCTTAAATACAGTCAGCTGCAGAAGTATTGGCACCTCTCAAGATGAATAAACAATACACAATAAGTTTAAAATGATGATAAATTGCTTGACACAAAATTGCTGTTTTATATTATAAAAAGACCATTGTTTTAAAAACATATGAAGCAAAATAATTGGCGCTCCCAAAAAACATTGTACATTAAAACAAAGAAAATACTCCTAAATGTTATATACAACCATTGGATACATGTAAAATCCATATTAATTCATCAGCATGGGTAAAACCAAAGAGCTGTCAACTCAAATGATATAGGAGTTTCACTGAAAAATGTTGCAAATTTATAGTTAGCTGAAAATACCACTAAGCACAGTCAGGATGATAATAGCAGATTAAAAAGCATTGAAGAGTTAATACTTGTACTGGGACTGTCCATAATAACAGTGAGGAGGATTATAAGAGAGGAAAAATGGAACCCAAAGATAGTGTAGGTGAATATTAGGGTTTTCATTTTTAAAATCTCAGATGCCATCTTTATAACCACGAGCGTTTTGGAAGAGCCAGAGCAAATCACAAAATGCAGAACCTAAATTTGCATAATGGAACTGCAAATGGAGAAACTGGTTGAACAGACCACACCACATTTGGCAAAAATGAGACAGCATACAACGAAAAGCACCTGATAACCACTGTCAAATATGGTTGCGAATCTTTGGTACTTTAGGCCTGTTCTACTGCCAATGGTCTAGGGGCTCTTGTGAAAAACAAAAATTCTACTAAATATCTGGATATTGTAGCTCAAAATCTTCAAACCTCTCCCATCAGGCTGAAAACTGGCTATAGGCCTGTCAACAAGATAATGACTACTGTTCTGTCTGTCATTAAATGTAGCAATAAGCTCTTAATAGATACAGAACAAATGGGAACGTAACATGATTTTGCTACACATGATTCTGCTACATGACCACACATATTTGATGTTATTGCATATAATATACAAGACATATAAAAATGTGTGTGTGTGTGTGTGTGCGCCTGCTTGTGTGTGTGTGTGTGTGTGTGTGTGTGTGTGAAAGAGCCTAGACTGACGAGTTTTCTTATGTAAGATGTGACTGACTTTACAAAGTGGTGTTATGCCCCCTCTTCTTACTTCTTAGTCAACTTGTCCACATTCAGTTGATGTGTGTGTGTGTGTGTGTGTGTGTGTGTGTGTGTGTGTGTGTGTGTGTGTGTGTGTGTGTGTGTGTGTTTTCATATAGATGCTGAGCAATAAAAAGGGTTTGCTTCCAGAACCC